>RCUC01023803.1:0-10113 GCA_003697995.1 Taxidea taxus jeffersonii
TTCCTTTCTTTCCTCCCTCCCTCCTCCTTCTTTCTTGTCTTTCTGTCTTTCCTTTCTCTTTCTTCTCTTTCCCTCTCTTGCCCTCCTTCCTTATCATTAACACACACTGTTACATTTTTTTCAGGTGTACAACACAGTGATTCAACAAGCTTATACACTGTGCTATGTTCACTGCGTTCCACTCCTGTCTTTGATACTTCCTGTATCACAAGGCCAGAATGAGGGAGGGAGAGCATTTCCTGGCTCTCTTGTAGCTAGGGTTCTCGATGAGATTTATGGTCTGCCAACAACATACACTCAGGAGAGGTTTGCAGGGTGGAAGGAAAGCAGAGTCTGCCTATTTGGGACTGAGCCAAAGGATGGACAAGCTGGGTAGATAGGGGTCTTTGCTGAGGCTGAACATTTGTCAAGGTGGCCTTGTCACTAGTGTGAACAGCTAGGGAGTGACTATCCAACCCAAGGTCCCTGAGCCAGAATCCAAGTCCCACCACCTCCCTTTGTCATTAAGCTGCTTTCTCTTGAGGGCCCTGTAGCCCAGACTGCTATGCATACGAGGGACATGGAGCTGCCTCCACTCCAGCCTGGGGGGAGTCAAGGTCACTGCTTTCCCTACAGCTCACCCTCATGGTCAGTCCAGGATGTAAGCCTCTCCTCCATACAAACGTGAACCCTGAAGCCAGGGGCCAAGCTCCCTGTGCCTCCAGCCTGGTATCAAACATTGTTCTGGAAACAGGGAGTGATTAAGATGATCATTTTCAGGCAGAGCAGGAATTTGGACCCAGTGTCAGCAGAGACATGAGACTCACAATTTCACAAGGAAGGATTTCACCTCCGTAGATTCTTAGCCCTTCTCCACCTTTGGGGGAGTGAGGAGAAATTGTGTGAAGGGTCATTTTGGAATGCACAAGCTAGCTTAACAGAGTTGAGCTCTGCCTGGGCAGGCAAGGGACCTCTGGTCTTCCAAGATCTTGGTCTTTTCTGATCTTCCAAGCTCTCAGTCTTATCTGGTCTTCTGAGTTCTTGGTCTTATCTGGTCTTCTGAGCTCTTGGTCGTATTATGAGCAGCTTGGGTTAGATGTAGGAGTTGAATCATCCTCTCTCTGGGGTCTTGGAGCAGGAAGCCCCTTTTGACTCACACAAATGCAAGCTTTTATCAGCAATGAAGGTGATATGTTGGCCCTTATCTGCCACCTCGTTTTATTTTTTATTTTTTTTAAATCCCACATGGGGAAGATGGAGCTGTGATTGGTTGAACTGTGTTTCCTGCCTCCCTATCCTATTCATATGTTGAAGTCCTAACTCCCATGACTTCAGAATGTGACTTCATATGGGTAGTGTCACTGCAGCTATAATTGGTTAAGATGAGCTCCTAGGAGGTGGGCTGGGCCCCTAAGCTAGTCTGGTGTTCTTTTGTAAAGGGGACTTTTAAACACAGACATGCACCTGGGGAAACACCATGTGGAGTCTGGAATTATCCTGTCCCTGCAGAGGGACTGCCCTAAGTTAGCAGAGAGGACTGGAACAGACCCACTCCTGGCACCTCTGAAGGGGTTCTGAGGTAGTTCTGCCCACCAACACCTTGACCTCAGACTTCCAGCCTCCAACAAGAGGAAACAATACATTTCTGTTGTTTGAGCCTCTCAACAACCTGTGGGACTTGTTACAGCAGCCCTGGGAAATTGAGACAGGGGCTATTTCTTGGAGTTAGGGGCTCCCAGACCTGGGTCATTAGGGATTTAAGATCCCCGTTACCCCCCACCCCCATCCCTGGCATTTTGCTGCAGCAGAAACTTCTCTTCCCTGCAGCCTTCTGAAAAGAACTGCACTATAACCCTCCCAAGGACACCCAGAATTTAAACCTCACTCCTGCACTCTGTCCTTAAACTCTTGGAACCCCCTCTAAATAATGACACTGCTATTGGTGCTTCAGGCTTAGAAACAGCCCTGCCCCCTGCCCCCGATGTGCCTGGGCAGCTGTCCCCCACTTCCTTCTCAGCTGCTCTAATCCCTGCATCTGAGACATCAGAAACAACACATGCCCACTCTGTTAATGTCCGAGGGGCCTGTCCCTCCCTCCAGGTATGATGGAAACAGCCTGTAAAATGATAAAAAAAAAAAAGTTTGGACAAGGAGACAAGGGAGTGTTGATATTGCTGGCCACTGACATTTTGGGGAAGACTCATCACATTTATCCACAAATACGTTAGCGACGAAGGATCGATTCTTTGAAGCAAGTCCAGTTATGGAGTGCTCTAAAACACATCAATTAATAGGAAATTCAAGAAAGAGTAAGGCCAACAGATCAGGAGATGACTGCCATTGAAAAGATAGTTTGCCTTCGGCTCAGGTCATGATCCCAGGGTCCTAGGATCAAGTCCCACATCAGGCTCCTTGCTTAGTGGGGAGCCTGCTTCTCCCCTGGTTTGGGTGTATGTTCTCTCTCTGACAAATAAATGAATAAAATATAAAAAAAAGAAAAAGAAAGAAGGAAGGAAGGAAGGAAGAAAAGATAGTTTGTTCCTCATCATTCCCAAGAGAAGTGGGCATACCATGCCATGGGCACACATGGGGAAATGTGGGGTCATCCACAAAGCTGAGGAAAAAGGGTGCAAACATGGGCAGGGGACTTTCTGTTGGTTTCTGCGGGAAGGAATGGATGAGACAGGGCAAGCAGGTTTAGGACTGGCTGATATGAATAATTTTAAGGGCTCTGGGGCACAGGGGCTGTCCCTAGTTGTCTAGTGCCTGGCCTTGGGGTGACTGGGGCAGGTGGACTGTGGCCCTGATGTGAAGAAGTCAGGCATCAGAATTCAGGGAAAAAAGACATGGTTAATACAATGAGAAAACCAATTCCCTCTGCTGGGGAGGCTGCTGTGTTACCTGTTGCTCAAGATTCAGGTCAGGTTTCTGATGCCCAAGCGAGATACACATTTCACAGCCATCTGTGAAGAGTCTAAACTGTATGGGCTCTTCATGGCCTCCTGCTTTCATGTGCCCCCAAATGTTCTGTTGACCCCACTCACACTGCAGGACCCAGAAATCCCCCCTGCCCAGTCCTTCTATTTTCACCCAATCCCATCCTTGCCCTGTCCCAGCACTGATCCTGTGGGTTTGCTCTCTGTCCCTCCCTCAGCCCTGGCTACACCTTAGAACCACCACAGACCATAAAAACTCCCCCACTCAGCACTCTCACCTGCAAAATAAATCACTTCTGTGGGTGGGGCTCTGCCCCAGTACTTGTTACAGTTCCCAGGTGACATGATAACAGCCACCCTAGGCCCTGTCCCTTGGGTCACCTGGCACAGTGGGTGGCCTATGACAGGTCTGCAAACATCAAAGGATCAGTTTCCCGAAATTCAGAGGTCAAGGGCTACAGCATCACTGTACTTCAAACAAGGGCCCTTAGGGAAACCCAGGCCAGAAATGCAGGCTTTTCCAACTCTTGACTCTTTGTTCATCTTTGCAGGAGTGGAGCTCCCCAGATGGAAAAGACCCACGGGCCCATCTGTACAGGAAACTCTTCCATTTCCACTTGTGTCTTCCAAATGAGTTAACTGCTGCAGCTCTCACCCTCTCTCCCTGCTTGGTCTCAGCCATCTAACTGGGTTACAGTGCTGTCCCCCCAACCCCCACTCTAGGTCAGCTCATGAATTGCTTTGCCCTCTAGGATGGGAACAAATGTGACATGGGCTTGAGGGGCCAGGCTCTCTATGCTTCTGTTGCTACTGTGGCCTTGTGAGGCCATACGGGGCTGGCCAGCTGGAGGATGAGCCATGAGGAGCAGGGCTGAGCTGTCCAACCAAGGCCAAGCATGTACCAGCCGGAAGCAGGCAACCCTCAGACCTGAGCACAGCCAATACCACCAGAGCTACACAGCTGACCCCACCTGAACTCAGTCTTAGGAACAAGAATTGCCTACAAAAGCTTAACCCCCAGATCTGTGAGCGTACTAGCTGTCCCTGCTTATGCATTAAAGTCATGTGGTTATTCAGTATGGAAGCCTTATTGTCCCAATAGAAAAGGAGGTAACCCTTCCCCTTTCCTTTGCAGCTTTAAATCCCCATCTTGAGCTGTGTGCACTCAGCCCTAACCTATACTCAACCACCTTCTCCATGCTTCCCTAAGATGGTCTTTCTTCCTTCAACTTCATTTTACTCCAGGTATGGTCTCTCTTTGCTTTAGCTGCTGGCCAAGAATACCCCACAGCTCAGAAGAGAATTACAGTGCCTGTTTGAGAAGACAAAATGCAGTCAGAAGGATCAGAAAGGACAGCAGACACAGGGGGAGCAGAAAAGCTTATTGGAGAGCATTGGATTTTGTGTAAACAGCAGAACTGGAACATTATTACTAAGATATTAATGCATTTATTTATTTATGTTTATATTTAATTATAAACACAGCCGACAAACTTGCTCTTAGAGAATATAGTCAATGAGATCCAGGATTAAACTCTTTAAATAGCAGGGCACCTGGGTGGCTCAGCGGGTTAAGCATCTGCCTTCAGCTCAAATCATGATCACAGGGTCCTGGGATCAAGTCCCACACTGGGCTCCCTGCTCAGTGGGGAGTCTGCTTCTCCCTCTGTCCCCCCGCAACCCCTTTGTGATCCTTCTCTTTCATTCTCTCTCTCAAATAAATACATAAAATCTTAAACTCTCTTTAAATAGCAACACGTAGCATCTGTTCTGTAATTTTGTAATGCAGTTAACAAAAGGTCAAGGGGATCTGATGTTTTTCATGGAGACTATAGTTAGTAATGCTGTATTACATTTTTGAAACTTGCCAAGAAGGTAAATCTTAAGTGTTCTCACCATACGCAATGTGAAAAGGTACCTGTGTGAGGTGATGGATAGCTAATTAATGTGACTGAGGTAATCATTTCAAAATATATACATACATATATTAAATCATTATGTTGTACGCCTTTAAAATATCACATTGTGGGGCGCCTGGGTGGCTCAGTGGGTTAAGCCTCTGCCTTCGGCTCAGGTCATGGTCCCAGGGTCCTGGGATCGAGCCCCACATCAGGCTCTCTGCTCCGCAGGGAGCCTGCTTCCTCCTCTCTCTCTCTCTGCCGGCCTCTCTGCCTACTTGTGATCTCTGTCTGTCAAATAAATAAATAAAATCTTTAAAAAAATAAAATAAAATATCACATTGTGCAACCTAGTATATACAATTTTTTTTTACTTTATTTAAGCTTTATTTAAACATATGATGTAACCCCACCACCCTCTCCCAACCCCTCTCCCCGCCCCCACCTCCCTCAGTTTGTTTTATGACATTAAGAGTCTCTTTTGGTTTGTCTCCCTCCTGATCCCATCTTGTTTCATTTTTTCTTTTCCTACCACCTTAACCCCCACCCCTGTTGCATCTCCACTTCCTCATACCAGAGAGATCATGTGATAGTTGTCTTTCTCCAGTTGACAATTTTTTTATTTGTTAATCACACCTCAATAGAGCTCATGGTAAAAAAGGCAAAAATGACTAAGAAAGAAAAAAACAGTTGAGTGGCTCCTGAGATAAATCAGGAAAAGGAGGACCATGGCCACAGTCTCTTGGGGAGAAGACTTGTGTTCTATGGAGAATTCCCTGCTCCAAAATTTCCCTTCTGCAATGCCTGGAAAGGCACTCAATAAATGTTAAAGATGTCAACAGTGAATGAGTCATTCACTCTTTAGTATGAAATAGTGTTTCAGTGCTGTATCCTAACGTGGAGAAGAGACGTCCCAATGAAATAGGAACTTAAAGAAGAGTGAGGAGGATGGGTCCACAGACCCTTGGGGAGTATGTGGAATGCTGCAAAGCCAGAGGTGGGATTGGGACACCATGAAAGCCACGTGGGAAGGGTGGAGGATGGGGCTTTCAGAGTTGGGGGGGAGGTCTGGAAGGAAAGTGGAAAGGTGCTGAGTGGAGAGGTAAGAATGAGTGTGAAGGGGAATAGGGGAGGGATGGATGGAGATCCAGAGCTCAAGAATGAGGAAACACAAGGATGGCTGCCTGCCTGTGTCATGTGCAGTGGCTGCAGGAGCCTAGGGGCCAGGGACTGGGAGGATCAGGTATGAACTAGGGAGTCACATGGGCCTGGGGCTCATTTCTTTGCAGATGAAATGGCTGAATTATTCCTATTGAATTGTGTTCTCATCTTCATTTTGCTTCTGGAAGATATTTCAGGGCCCTGGAAGGTCTTTACCCAAAGGTCTCTGTCAATTGTTGGGACAGGACCCTGAGTCCAGACCCCTGACTTCCAGGATATCCCTGTTGTAAGTTCTGCATAACCCAGCCAGGGCCCCTTGTCACCACCACTCACCTGTTTCTGAACACCTTTTATGTCCTGATGCCATGCTGGCAGCTGACCTTCACTGTCTTGTCTTATCCCTGCACCACACCTGCAAGGCCCTCCTGCTTCTCATTTACTGCTGTGAAGACCCAAATTCAGAAGGGTGAAGTGACTTGCCCAAAGACACATGGATAGTTGGGGGGGTCAGCTGAGCACCACATCTGGGGATCTTGACCTATATATGCTAATGGGGGCCTTGGTTTGCATCCTCAACTCTACCCAGGTCCCCTGGCATCTTAAGGTCACCATTGACCATTCATTCTGAAGCACAGGAATTTCAACCCCCTGCCTCAAAGCACCCAGCTGGTTTCGGCTTCTGACAGGAGATTTGAGCCCAAATTCCACCACTCCCGCTCTACCTCCCAGTATCGAGGAGCTTACACAATGGAGTAGGATTCCCCAAGACACACTGGGTACACATATGAACGGGGTCCTAGAGGGGCTTCTAGAAGGAGCCACAGCCTGTACCTGCCAGGGTCAGGGAGGGAGGCTCAGAGGAAGTGTGTAGAAGAGGCCGCAGACTCACCCCTGTATGAAGCAGCAGCACCCCTCGGAAACTCCCCAGCTGTTCACTACATCCCATCCTCCAGAAAGCCCTTGGGGATGAGGCACCCACAGCAATGTCACTGAATTTAGTGTTCAAGGCTGCTGTGACAGTTGGCTACAAGGTTGTCGTAGGCTGTCAGATCAGCTGAGCCGTGCACTGTTGGGTCATGCCCTAGACCTATGGTCCTGATTGGGATGGGCATCACAGCCCTGGGAGTGAGCCAAAACACAGAGGCCCAGGCTTACTGAATGGCATGGAATGGCTTTTGATTCTTTTCAAGTCCCCAAAGAGATTCCAATGAGATCAAAATTGGGCATGGAGCCTTGCTTCTCAAAGTGTGGTCCATCGACCAGCGGTGTTGGCTTCACCTGAGAGCCATTAGAGAGGCAGATTCTAGGACCTACCTCAGACCTACTGAATCAGGGCCTATATGCACATGAACACTTGAGAAGCCAGGAGGAGGGAAGGCTTTGTGGGTTATTGATTCCTGATTCCTGGCTTGCCAGGCAGACAGGATGCCCTTTGATCCCCATGATAATCTGGAAGGTGGACACCATTTTGCTTCACAGAAAATGACACTGAGGTTCAGAGAGGTAAGTGACTTTTCTGAAGCCACGGATCCACAGGTGGGGGAACTTTCCAATTCTACATCTCATCCCCACTTCTGACCCATCATCCTCCCACCAGGACATGAGATCTTCCAATACATTGGGCTTGACTCACTGTGCAAGACACAGATCAGAAATTACACAGATGTTTCTTCACCAGAATTAAACAAAAAAGGCCCTCAAATCCAACTCCCCAGGACCTCAGTCTCCCAGAGTCTCAAACTTCCCACTGGAAGAGACTCTGTAAAGCATACATAACAGGCTTACCATGTTCATCCAGCAAGATGTTGTCTGGCTTGATGTCTCTGTAAGAGAAAACAAATAGGCCGACAATGTGATTTCTATTGATGAGCACTCGACAAACATGATGCTTCGGGACAAATGCCTGACAACATCAAAGTGCCTGTCTCTCCCTCAGCATGAGGCCCAGACAGGGAGCAGGGAAGTAATTAGGATAACAGAGGTCTTGTGTTCTCCCTTCCTTCTTGTTTTGCACAACTGCAAGTCGACTGTGTGAATATTTTCTTCCTCAACATTCTTTCTATTTTTTAAATTTAATTTTATTTTTTTCAGTGTTCCAAGATTCATTGTTTTTGCACCACACCCAGTGCTCCATGCAAAACGTGTCCTCCTTAATACCCACCACCAGGGTCACCCGTCCCCCCACCCCCCTCCCTTCCAAAATCCTCATTTGTTTTTCAGAGCCCACAGTCTCTCATGCTTTTATCTCCCCCTCCAATTTCCCCCAATTCAGTTTTCCTTCTCCTAATGTCCTCCATGTTATTCCTTATGCTCCACAAGTAAGTGAAACCATATAATAATTGACTTTCTCTGCTTGACTTATTTCACTCAGCATGATCTCCTTCAGTCCCGTCCATGTTCATACAAAAGTTGGGTATTCATCCTATCTGGAGGTGCAATATTCCCTTGTATATGTGGACCATATCTTCTTTATCCATTCATCTGTTGAAGGGCATCTTGGCTATTTCCACAGTTAGGCAATTATAGCCATTGCTGCTATGAACATTGGGGTATAGATGGCCCTTCTTTTCACTACATCTATATCTTTGGGGTAAATACCCGGGAGTGCAATTGCTGGGTCATAGGGAAGCTCTATTTTTAATTTCTTAAGGAATCTCCACACTGTTTTCCAAAGTGGCTGCACCAATTTGCATTCCCACCAACAGTGTAAGAGGGTTCCCCTTTCTCCACATCCTCTCCAACACTTGTTGTTTACTGTCTCGTTCATTTTGGTCATTCTAACTGGTGTAATGTGGTATTGATGTGGGAAACAGAAGCAGAAGAAAATCATTAAATTTCCTTACCTACTGACAAGCCCTTGAAACAGGCAGAGTGATCTTCACCTTAAGGTTTTGCTAAGGGCAAAGGACAATCCTAGCCTGACCAATCCCCTACCCCCAACCAGGATCCTGTAAATCTACTTTAACAATTCCTTTAGGAAACTTTATCTCTAAACCTCCAAGATAGTGTCGACAATCATTCCCAAGCATATGGCCCACTGATATACATCTAAAGGGTCTCAGAGATTATTTTTATTACTGGTAATGAATAACCTTTTCCCCAGACAATAGCTAGCTCCTCAAGGTCCTGGAGACCTTGCTTCCAAAATTCCTTAGAGACTTACATCATCCCTAATCCCCTACCCAACTTACTAGTATATAATAGACTATTCCCCACATCCCCGGGGCAGCAGCTCTTCCTGCCCATGGGTCCTGTCCCCGTGCTTTAATAAACCACCATTTTGCACCAAAGATGTCTCAAGAATTCTTTCTTGGTCATAAGCTCCGGACCTCACCCTACCGAACCTCATCTATGTTCTAGAACTTCATCAGTATCTCAATGTGGTTTTGATTTTAATCTTCCTGATGGCTAATGATGATGAACATTTTTTCATGTGTCTGTTAGCCATTTATATGTCTTCTTTGGAGAAGTGTCTGCTCATGTCTTCTACCCTTTTTTTGACTTGATTACCTGTTCATTGAGTGTTGAATTTGAGGAGTTCTTTATAGATCTTGGATATCAGCCCTTTATCTGTAGTGTCATTTGTGAATATCTTCTCCTGTTCTGTGGGTTGTCTTTTTGTTTTGTTGACTGTTTCCTTTGCTGTGCAAAAGCTTTTGATCTTGATGAAGTCCCAAAAGTTCATTTTCACTTTTGATTCCCTCACCTTTGGAGATGTGTCTTGAAAGAAGTTGCTGTGGCTGATGTCAAAGAAGTTACTGCCCATGTTCTCCTCCAGGGTTTTGATGGATTCCTGTCTCACATTGAGGTCTTTCACCTAAATTTACATTTAGGGTTTATCTTTGTGTATGATATAAGAGAATGGTCAAGTTTCATTCTTCTGTACACAGCTGTCCAATTTTCCCAGCACCATTTGCTGAAAAGACTGTCTTTTTCCACTGGATATTTTTTCCTGCTTTGTTGAAGATTATTTGCCATAGAGTTGCAGGTCCATATCTGGACTCTCTACTCTGTCTCACCATCTATGTGTCTCATAGAAATTTACAGAGACAATCTATAGAAACAAGGGCTTCACAGGCAACATGATGTCAATAAAAATTTATCTTTCAATAATCACTCTCAATGTGAATGGCCTAAAT
>RCUC01023830.1:0-13145 GCA_003697995.1 Taxidea taxus jeffersonii
GTGTGTGTGTGTGTGTGTGTGTGTGTGTTTTACAAATAAGAAGCTGAGGGGAAAGTTTGGTATATGTAAGTCTTTTGAGAAAAAAGACGTAAAGACAAGTTAATGAAACAGAATATACAAAGTCTTCTGGAAGAGATTAAAAAACAAACTAAAAGCCAGAACTCATGATTATAAGTCAGACTACTTCCAAATATTCATGTAAAGAAAGTACTGATTGTCTGGAAAGCAAATCACAAGTATAAAGTTCACCTGCTTTGCAAGAGACTTGATACCAGAGAACGGAAATAAGGATATCATTTAGTAAAACCACTAACCACTATAGTCTCCTTAATAAAGTTTTTGGATATTTTTCTCTTTTAGAAAAAAGAAGTATTATCAACAAGGTTTAACTGTAGTAGATGAACTAAATGGGTGCTTATTTGGTATTTGCTATTTGAAAAGTAACAAAGTCACACCTACCACAAAATATCTCCCACACTGACTTGCCAAGAGGCTTGAATTAACAAATTTGAAGTCATTCTTTGAATTGAAAGAATTCGTTTTAAAAGACCCCGTGAAAGTGCATTGCCACAAAAGAACATAATGGAGTGGCTTTTTAGAAATTAAGTTAAACACTGGGAACTTTAATATTGTTTCACAAACACTCATTAACCCATGTAGAGTTATTCATAATTACCTCAGGCTTTCTCAGTCACACTCATAATCTATATAGCTCTCCCCCAAAATTGCTAACATCCTCAAGGGACCAACCTAATTCACTCAGTTCTCAATTACTAAATTTGAGAGCTTAGACTTATATTCCTATTTTAACCTAGCATGATCCTGGCTGACTACACCACTCAACAGATCAAAGATTTGGAGAAAAGGAACATTAATTTGAATGCTACTTCTGGAAATCACAAATTTTAAAATGTATCCTACCACCCCAAATTCACCCTATATCTCTATAATCCCGAGGGATACAACCCAGTTTAGGATTATCCTCATGCTCCTGGAAAGCTGTTTGTTTAAAAATTGATATTTTGCCAATATAATTCCAAAAGGTTATCACAAAGGAGAAGCTAGTGTGAAACCCTCCACCTAAGTGGGAAGAGTCTGAAGGGATGAAGGTAAGAGGATACCAAAGGGACTCAGTCCTAGCCCCATAATAAAACTGACTCAGTTAGGACTACTGAAATGCACAGTTGAGGCATATCAGTGCCTAAATAGTTTCAGATTTGTTGCTGTTGCTTTATTTTGCCTTTGTTAAGTCTATCCCAGTCATTTTTGGAGTTTGCTCCAACTCTTGAATTCTGATTAAACTCCTGGTGAGGAAATGGGTTTGGGTATTTCCAAGGACTGCTAGTGTGTCTACTGAGTACAATTTAATCTGGACCACAAGCTTTTCAAACCTTATAAAACTGGAAATTGAAATTATGGAAAGCATCAAGTGACACTCAGGGACTCTATAAAGACTAAATGTCACGATGCGCGATGAAACAATAACAAAGGTAACGTTGTCTTTGAAAAACTCAGTTTTATCACAGGCAATCACCATCAGTTATGAGTAGTTGCCCAGAGATAAATAATGTATTTTATATATAAAATCAGCCCCTCTCTCTTTCTGTGTGTGTATGTCACCCACACACATATTTCCTGGTCCTTCTTTCCTACTCTCTTTAGCCATTTTCTCCTTTTCAATTCCTCCCCAAACCAGCAAGTCCCACCTCTTTAAGTTATTCTGTAATCCCTACACAGTCATAATTAATTGCTTGTGTTCAGTACCTGAGTAGTGCTGAATTTACCCCTCACTTCTGGGACTTAGCTCCCAAAGGCAAAGTACTTAATGCACACTGTTCCTATGTCATTCATCATATTAAGTCTCCTATTGAAGGTATCTGTGTACTGCAAATAACTGTATGCAAACACAGTGGTCACAGTTAGTCATCTGCTTATTCTGACAGAGCTAAACATAGTGTCTTACACGTGGTAGAAGCCTTTGCATATATGTCATTCTTTTTGCCAGAAATGTTCTTCTCTAAAAGAAGGAAGGAAGGAAGGAAGGAAGGAAGGAAGGAGGGCTCTTCCCTCACTATGCATATGTCCTCTCTGTCTGTATGCCATCTCCTCACGTTATCCCTCCCTAAATACTCTAGTCTCACTATCCAAGCATTCTTTACCTGCTGACCAACTTCATTTTTCTGTAGAGACCTTATCATACCTAGGATCATTTTATAATCTAGCTATGTGTTTTTTCCCCTCCTCTATGGAATATAAGCTTCAAAGGGACATGAACACTATCTATTGAATTTCTAGAACCTAACCAGTGTTTGGAAGATAACAGGTGCTAAATTAATATTAAGTGAATATTTAAATCACTAAATAAATGTGTGCTGAATTAAAATAAATGGAAATATGATAAAACCCTCCTGACTTAAGGGTGAAAACTTACTTCAAGAGTGTGGTATATAAACTGTAAAATCTGCTAAGTTGTTATTTTTGTGAGGGAGGAGATAGTGTATGTAACAGTAAGTCTGAGCTTCTGCACTGCACTCAATGAGTCGAGGTGCACTGGGAAAAGTTCCAGTTCATCACTCTCCACTAGAAATAAAGTGCAAGCCACAAACAGGGGCCAAAGGTACTAAATGAAATTTCAAATTTTCTCATAGCCACATTAAAAAAGTAAAAAAGGACCAGGTGAAATCACTATTTTAAAACATGAGTATAGTTGACATGTTACATTATTTAAAGGTACAGACAGGTAAAATTACTTTTAATAGTATATTTTACTTATACTAGCATATCCAAAATATTGTCATTTCAAAATGTAATCTATATCAAGAATTTTTAATAATATACTTTACATTCTTTTCTCTTTGTACTACTATATATTCACAATCCAAGATCTATTTTTACACTTAAAGCACATTCCATTCAGATGGGTGCTTAAGAGTCACATGAGCCTAGTGGCTACCATTTTGGACAGGGCAAACCTAGGTAACAATTATCCACTCTGGTAGTTTTAATAGTCTTTGAATGTGGTTTTCTTTTTTTCACATTCTTTCTTATATGCAACGATCACTATCTCTTGTTCCTTGATTGTGGCAACAAATTGCCATATTACTTACCTTTGAGAGGATTGGGATTACTGTGGTAAGGATAGGGATTACTATGAGAGGACTGGGATTACTATGGTAAGGATCTAATGAAAAAGAAAGAATCAGTGTCCATCTTTTATAGATGGAATGTATTGGTTATTCTTCAAAAAAAAAATAGAATCTTGTGGCACACACTATATAGATAGTATTAAGAGACAATCCTAACCTTTTTTTTTTTAAGAAAAATGATTTCTAAATTACAGAAGTTTCCCTTTAGATGTCCAGAGCAGAGCATGAAAATATGAACATTGCTTTTTACCATGGGTACTGAGCTCAGAGTGTGAATTAAGGGAAGTTTCCTGTGGTCAGGGAATAGAGAAGAGGGAAATAAAGAAAGGAAATGTCACAGGTGATGAGACTAGAAAACTAATCAAGAGAAGAAACGGCAATGGCAAAGGGATGTGTTTTGGAGGTCAAGAGCCTCATAGCATAGCTAAGTCTCTCTCTGGACTTGAGACTCCAAGAAGTTCCCACAATCACCTACAGGGACACAGAAAGAACCTAAGATTTAGCCTCAGCTTTCCTGCTAAGAGATCTGCTTCAGCATGAGGCAAAGGGACCAGAAATCCTTGCAGTGAGCAGACCAAAGGTAAGGGCTAGACAGAAAGCAAAGCTTTTAAGCAACCAGAATCCCCCCACAGAGAGGTCAGGTGAAAAGCCCAGGCAGTGGGAAAGAAGGTCAAACTCACAGCACAGTAAGAAGTTACACTGCTCACAGTGACAGCAGCCACCACTGATACTGTGACATGCCGGAGCAGCACTAGAACAAAGAGAGAGACTAGACAACCAAAGACCTGGGGAAATGAGCTGTTCCTCCACTGAACAACAGTAGATGCTAGTGGAAAGGAGACAATACAAGATAAGGACAATACCACGTATCTGTTACTATAATGTTAATTAATGTTAAGTCCTTTCACCAATGCCATGTGACTAAAGGGAAGGAGTAAGAACTGGAAGAAATCCTGAAAGACAGAGCATTTACCCAAAAAGCAGAATTTTACATTAATTGGCCAGTTCAAGTTCCTCCCAGCTTCTCCCCATCTGCAGAACCAGGAGCGTAACAACAAGATGAGTTATTACAGAAAGCAAGGAAAATTACTTATTTTTCCTCCCTCCCTCCCTTCCTTCTGCACATCAGATTGGTGGCATATGATTTTTAGTTCAATTACAAACAGAAACTGAGTAAAAACTGGACAATTAAAGACACACTAATGGGGGACTGTCAACTGAAAGCAAAGGAGATAATTAATCTCAGCTGTGCAAGATCCGAAGCTAGGAGATGGTGAGTTTACAGACTTCTTCAAATGACCTGGCACAGAGTTTCTAAAAGAATGCATATATCTAGCCACCCCGGGATCTTGTTATAATGCAGTCTGATTTGTCGGACTAAGATGTAGCCTAAGATTATGCATTTCTAATAAACACCTAGGTGATGTTAATGCTGGTGCCCAGAGGATGACCCTTGAGTAGCCAAGACCTACAGGATGTGTACATCACAAGCTTCTTACGAGCAGTTGTCAAAGATCCCACCATATGAGGTGACTCTCAAGGATTAGCTGTCCCTGGGTGAAGACAGGGAAGAAAGTCATCTGGGAACTGATAAGGCAGGCAGTGTAGAAAGAGAAGAGCTAGAATGTGAGCATCCATTGGAGAGAGATTGAGGATTTTGTGAATGAGACCATAAACTTCAACTTGAGCCCATCTCCAAGGGCAGAGAGGGCAGTGTTCCTGCAGTCTACTGTGCAGAAATATGGGTCCAGGTGCTGGCAATGCCTGGGTCACCAAAACAACTAGTGACAAAGTGGTGGTGTTCAACAACCTTGCCCACACTTTGGATAAAATTATGAAGCAACTTCTTCATGGAGAAGACAGAAAGTAGGTAGAATCGAGCAACTCTGATTTTTGGAACTTACATCATCAGCAGTCACTGCCATGACACTCCTGCTTTTCTTCATTATAGAGGTGAAAGATATCCCCTCTTAGGATGTCTGTTGCTCAGCACAGTTCTGCTGATGATTTTTAAGATCTACAGAGGAAAAAAGAGACATATACATTAAAAAAGAGCTCAGTATCCTTAGCTGAATATAAATACATGGCTTCTTTGTATTCCCCAGACCAACATTTGAATGTACACAGTGCACACATATAAGTAAATACCACAATTTCCCAAGACAGTTCAATCTGATATGTGAGAAAAAAAATCCAAGATATCACTGCAGAGCTACTCAGGAGGAGAGAAAAGAATAAGAGGGTAACACTTTGGCTCCCAAATAATCTGTAATCATTAAGAATATAGAAATAATACATATTTCTGAAGGGCTTTATACTTTTTCATACAGAATTTCATCCCTATAACAGTCTGTGAGATTATTTTCATTTCTTTTCCTAATGTGGGAACAAACAATCAGAAAAATTGGACCAAGGTAACACATTTAAAATATGGCAGATTTAGGGACACCTGGGTGGCTCAGTTGGTTAAGCAGCTGCCTTCAGCTCAGGTCATGATCCCAGCGTCCTGGGATCGAGTCCCACATCGGGCTCCTTGCTCAGCAGGGAGCCTGCTTCTCCCTCTGCCTCTGCCTGCCATTCTGTCTGCCTGTGTTCGCTCCTGCTCTCTCTGACAAATAAATAAATAAATAAAATCTTTAAAAAAATAAATAAATAAAAATAAAATAAAATATGGCAGATTTAAAATTTAAGGAACACAGGGCTTTGATATTATGGTCCAAAAAAAAAAGAAAGAAAGAAAAAAGAAAAAGAAACCAATACAGAAAATATACATCACCAAAAAACCCTTAATTTCAAATTTACCATCACTTTAAATCTCTTATCTGTGTAAGCACATAGTTAAATATTTATTAAAGATAATTTTAATTAGAAGGAGCTAGAATTCCCTGGTCTAAATCACACAAACCTCGCCATTTTGAAGAAGAAATGCTGCAATTCATGACATTTTTGTGTAGATCATTGGAAGCCACTTCAGAAATAAAGAACCTCAATACTGTTATCAAAATTTAAGGGTGCATCTTGGTTGTGCAACTCCACAGAGAAAAACTCATCTCTTGTTTTGAAAACCCAGGCTTTTCAAAAGGGTACAAATTCAAAGTTTAGGCATCCAATAGTCTACAAGAGAATATAAAATATTCTGCTTGCAGAATTGAACTGGAAAAGATATACTATAGAAATCCCCGAATCCAAAACGTGTTAGTCCATATGGTGGTTTCTCAAAATCTTGGTAAAAAAATGTCCTGCATCATGGCTGAGCTCAAGAAGGTCCTATGTTTTCTCACTCTGTACATTTAAACTCTTAATACATGCCTGATTCAAAAAGTCTGCTTCTCGAACATGAAGATATATATAGATTAAGAGCGTGATGGAATTGTAGCTATGTGACTAGGAATACTAAGTAGTGGCATTGTACCATCACCCAGGAAACCAGGGTTGAATTTCTAACACATAATTTGACTATATTATGCAGGAGTTGGCAGCAGAGTGGGTAAGAGAGTTGGGTAAGAGAGTGGGGGAGGGAGAAACATTGCCTCCGTGTGTTCTAGGGAGAGAATCCCATAGGTTTTTCAGGAGTCTGATTAATTTTCTCAGCATACACCAAGGAATGATTGAACTTTTCTAATGTTGACTAAACAGGAGTAGCCAAACTTTTAGAGCTTTTACTCAAAGGTCCCCTTGACACCTAACAAAAGTAGACAAATAACATTTTATCACATAGGGATCTTCAATATTGAGTGCTTCTGTAAGGTAGAATCTGAAAAAAAAAAAAAAAGTGCATGCTCCTAAGTTTTCTTTTTTTTTTTTAAATGCAAGATTCAAAATTCAAGTTTTACATTCAGGATACAGAATTAGATATACCCAATGATTTTAATTCTGTAAAAATAAAAGCATGGAAAAATACTAAAGAAGCTGTGTAAATGATGACAGTGGACATCATGTAAGGGTTCTATAAGAGGTTTTTCTTTCCCTTCCATATTTTCTAGATTTTGGGGGATCTATTATTTTATAACCCAAAAACTGATTTCATATATATTTTATATATTTTATGTATCATGTTATTATAAATTACATACATGTTGTTAATATATATTAATAATATGTATGTTATATATATTAATTTATATAAAATATATATTTTGTATATATACATAAAAAAGAACACACAAAATACATAAGGATTTTAACTTGTTTTTTAAGTTATTTTATTGCTACAAAACTTAGTGTGTCATATATTTGGTGGGACATCTTTTTGTGAGGTAAATTGTATCTATTTATCTTGGGTGAAGAAACTAAGGAACAGTGACAGCCTAGTTCTTAAGTCTTAGGCCAGAGCTAGATGATAAATTATGTGGGCTCTTAAATATCTATTAGGAAAGCACCAAATGAATTTGCACAGGAAGTAAAATACATGCAGCATTATATCACATCATGTAACTGGTAAATTTAGCATCATACTATCAAGATGTGGGGCACCTGGGTGGCTCTGTCGGATAAGTGCCCAAATGTTGATTTTGAATCAGGTCACAGTCTCGGGGTCATGAAATAAAGCCCTATGTCAGGTTCTGTGCTGAGCGTGGAGCCTGCTTGAGATTCTCTCACTCTCTCTCTGCCGCCACTCACACTCTCTCCTTTCTCTCTATCTCTCACAGGAAGGAAGGAAGGAGGGGAAGAAGGAAGGAAGGGAGGGAGGGAAGAAGGGCTATCACAATGCAAATGTTATTTACAGTCGATTTAAAAAAATCATAATTAATAGAATCATAATTAATAGAATGAGTCTATGAAGCAAAATTTACTTTTTAATCTTACATCGATTGTGCTTGGTAGGAATTGCGCAAAAAAAATAGAATACAACATGGCAACTGAAACAGAAATCTCTAAGCGATCTTCAGCAGGGAGGGACAATGATCAAATTTCCCCAGTAGAAATAGACCTTAAATATACCTTCTTAGACTTACACCAAGTATGATGGGAGCCAAATGAAGCTCAATGCACACTTAGGTTGCTTCATATCTTAGCTATTATAATTAATGCTGCAATAAACATGAGGTCCACCCATAGACAAATGGGTAAGGAAGATGTGGTACACATAGACAATGGAATATTATGCTGCCATTAAAAAGGGAGTGAGCTCTTTCCATTTGTAACAACATGGGTGGACATGGGAAGGTATGATGCTAAGTAAAATAAGTCAGACAGAAAGACAAATGCTATATGATTTCACTCATGTGTGGAATCTAAAAAACAAATGAATAAATAGACAAGACAAATGAATAAATAAACAAAAAACAGAATCAGATCTATAAACACAGAGAAAAAAACCAATGTTGTCAGAGGGAAGGAGGATGCAGGAGTGGGCAAAATGGGTGAAGGGGAGTGGGAGATGTAAGATTTCAGTTATGGAATGAATAATTTATGGGACTAAAAGGCAGAGCATTGAGAATATAGTCAATGATATTACAACAGCATTATATGTAACAGATGGTAGCTATACTTACAGTGAGAGAGCATAACATAAACAAAAGTTGAATCACTATGCTGTACACCTGAAAATAATATCACATTGTATCAACTATACTCAAATATAAATAAAATATATTTTAAGAAATGAGGCTCAAGGCAAATCTAGCCCTTGAGAATTTTAGGTGTAATTTGGAAGGAAAAACTCACACATATTAACTATGTACTTGGTAGACAGTAACTGCTCAAAAATATTTGTAAAATTAGTAAATCAAAGAATATAATTAAATGCTAAAATCCTATGTGTAGATAAAACTCTTCTTTGACATAAAGAACTAGTTGGTGCTGGGTGTCAGGGAAGCTTTGAGAAGGAAATGAGGTTTCTTTTTAGCAGGGTTTGTTAAATGGAAACAATGACGAACAATGTGGTATGCAAAAATATGGAATGGAACTTAATATACTGAGGGTGTGATACAGGCAGAAAGATGCTATGCTAAGGAAATTTATGACAGGCAGAAAGACAAAATGTTCCAGGGTAACATCAGTAGATCTTCTGGCAAGCAAGAATACTTTTAAGAGGTCTGAGCCATGGAAATAAACTTCTATCTTATGACACTTTGAGTGTGAGAGCTTATGGGATAAATTTATGTGCCTTTAACTGAGATCATGTCCTGGCTAGGAAAAAGCGGGATCTCAAGTTACAAGGCAGTTTTCCAAGTGTTATATATTAAAAATATTTTTACTTTATATTCAGAAATAAAATACAACATCTGTTATATAACACAAGAAAAAAATAGAGGTGAGATATTTTCTGGATATCCCTCATTTTCCAACGAGATCCTCTCCTCCACCTTTTCCATCCTGGACATAGTCCACAGGCTCTCTAGCCCTCTGGCTCCTGGGTGTGTTCAACCAATGGGAAACAGAGGCAGCAGACCAGAGGGCAAGAGGAAAGAGAGGTCCTTCTCTTTTGGCTGTTGTGTAGCAATGGCTAAAGTTTTCTACTCTGGGTCACAGCTCTGCAAGCACCTGTCTTTGAACATCCCTACGTTCCATTAACTAGTGTCTCCACTGACCCTTCAGATGTAGGACTATGGCTCTTGTGGTACCTCTTCATGCCTTTCTGCTTACCCTCAATCCTGACCAAATCTTTCGTAAATAGTACCTTCACTAAATAGTACCTCTCTTTCACCCCTTGGAGAGTACAACCTACTTCCTGCCCTACTAGAGAACAGGGGTTGTAAAAACCATTTTATTGCTGATTGTTAGTGTCAGCTGCCTTTCATTTAGGCTAACATAGATTGAGAAGTTATGCCAGTTTAAGCACTATACATACATGATTTCCAATACCAAACAGCCAACCAAAGGAGTTGGGCACGATAATAATGACAGGTGAGGAAATCAAGTCTTAGAACAGTAATGAAATGTGCCCAACGTCACACTCTTTGCTGGTTCAGACCAGAACATTCTGGTTCTAAAGCCAAGCCTCTTAACCCATCACTGTGTAGCTGATTGAGTTTTATTCACATCTTTTCAAGGCAGTAATGAATGAAGTGATTTTTACTTCATTTTCTGATGTTGGAAATACAAGTTAAGTTGATTAGTTTTCTGGAACCATCCTCCCTAATCAGGTAAGGACAAAAAGAAACACTTTTTAAAAGATACTGAAGTCTTTAAGTGCCTCAAATTTAAATAAAATGGAGACAAGAGAAGAAATCAAGTTCTCTCAATTTGAGATTATCCTTCCATTAGCAAAATTTGCTTCTCAGTACATAGCATATGATATCTTTTGTTAAAGCAAAAGATTCCTAAGAATTTCTACGGTGATGAGTGAGTATGATGACTATAAATTCCATTTCTGGCATATTTTAATAGTTTTTCTATGGTTCTACATTTCACAACCTAAAAGATGCTTTTAAGCTTATGTTACTCTTTCATAACATTCTCTTATGTTCAAACACTACAGTATTCTTCATTAATTTCACCTTCCCTTCTTTCTCCTTCCTCCACAGAGATTTAAAAACTAAAATGAGGGAAAAGACTCTGTTTGCTATAGCACCAGTATGAGTTTCTTTTTTTGACAGGTTATAGCTATCAATACTAGTAATCCTGGGCTGATAGAAATTTCAATAACTAATAATAAACATTTTAAAATCCTACATCATGGATACCTCCTAGATCAAACTATGAAGAACTGAGAAAAATAAGTAATATTTTTGAGTGTTTAAGAAAGCTTTTTTTCCCAGCTTAAAGATTGCCCTTTATTCTGAGATGATTTCCAAAAAGTTTGATTTTGATTTCTGTGTAATTGATTTACTGAAGAATCTGAATTCAATAGGGCACAGATATGTAATAGTCTTAATTTTCTCCAGTAACTGATTTTCATTTGCAACGTCAAGTCCATTTTCTCTTCCTTAACAACAGTTCAAGGCTGAGTCCATTACTGCAACTTATAATTGCTTTAAATTACATCTCCTTCTCTTTTCCTAGCTCAATGGCCAGGCTCTGTGGGACCACTCAGTGGCCAGTGTTTAGGACTTAGAGTGGAAAGAGGGACTGGTCTACTCTTTTAGTCCTCTTCCTTCCTCTTCAAGTTCTAAGTTCTTTCCACATTGCAGCAGAGAGGAAGAATTAATGAAAAGGAGAAAAGTCTTTTTACTCAACTGGACATTTAATTGTGGCTCTATTGAGTGCCACTGCTTTTCCAACAAAAGGCACTATATATTGATGCCCTCTCTAAGGGATATCCAAATGTTCCTATAGGATGTCCTATTCTTAGGGGTAAGTAGGAGAGTCCCCATTGGGAAGATAAATGTTCTAGTCTCCTCAGCTCCCATCCCCATTAATTTCTGTTGAAACTCTTGCTGGTATGATCTTCTTGGGCAATAGTTCACTCTCTCTCTCTCTCTCTCTCTCTTTTTTTAAAGATTTTATTTATTTGACATACAGAGGTCACAAGTGGGCAGAGAGGCAGGCAAAGAGAGAAACAGGCTCCCTGCTGAGGGGCTCCATCCCAGGACCCTGGGATCACAACCTGAGCCGAAGGCAGAGGCTTTAACCCACTGAGCCACCAAGGCGCCCTAGTTCACTCTCTTGATTGATTTACTGATAAAATGGCTCAGGCCACAATGCACTTTATCCAGAATAAGCTCCAGCTTGTCACACCGAGTGGTGAAAGTATAGGGTGCTTTGCCATTATCTCTTTCCTGTGCCCTGCTATCTCTCTCTCCGTTACTCTTTCTCCCTTGCTCAAGAAGTCACAAAGAGCAGATCAGAAAGTATTCTGCATAAGTGATCAATGGAGAAATGAGATACTATGGTCAGTAACTTATTAATATCTTTCAGTCCTAAACCAATCATTCTACTGTTCTGTGATGCTGGGGCAGGGACATTGCAAACTACATTTACAGGTTCTCTTCCTAACCAGCTTCTTTTAGGTGCTGACAATGGGAATCACTAGTAGGAGGCTGGAAGAGAGTTAGAGAAAAGGGACTCCTCTTCCTCCATCCAAGAGTACAGACAACTTTGGCACTCCCTTCTAGCAGATTCAGAACCACCCACACAATACCCCATCAAACGTTTGCTACTAGCTTCAGAGCAACCCCTTGGTGGTCCCAGCTCTTATGGTAGGAAACCCTCTTGTGTATACCTAGATCTCATAACACCTAGGGAAGTAGGGGATCCCTAGGAATGGAAGCCACTTTACCATTCTTTGGATTACCTGGCTGACCTCTTTTCACTTTCATCATTCAATACTTGCATAAGCAATTTCTTGTATTAAATCCCTTTTGTTTTCCTAACTAGAATCTACGAGATATAGAAGCTAACCCTCCTTTTGTGAAAGATACCCCTGATGTCTACAAGTAGTTTTTCATCTCCAGTAGGCCAATAACTCACTTCTCCCAAACTCTCCCCATCCAGAGTGATTATATGGGCACTGGGAGGTTGCTGGAGTAATGGTAGGTATCAGAACCCCCCTGCTACTTCCACAAAAGAGCTACTTTTGTATATAGCTTCCCATAGAGTGCTGGATATTTTGATGGCTTTAGTCCTCTGTTCTGGATTATAGTTGCCACTTGTAGCATAACAGGAAAAGTCCTAGTCATCATTCTTTCAGATGTTAAATTTTCCTTCCATGAAATGATGATAATGTAATGGGGCATGAGCATTTCTTTTGTTTCTCAATGGCCTCAACAGAGAAAATGAAACATTGGCAACACTTGTCAGTCCTCTGATTCTTTGAAAATTTTACTGACTCATAAAGTACAAATTTCTAAGATCCTTTGCAGCACACCAGTTATTGTCTTACCTTTTTAAAATAACTAGCATAAAATCAAGTTCAAGAAAGGGAAAGTTTTCTGCTTTGGGCTAACATCTAATGTAGCATACACTTGGGGAAGAAATGCTGGACAAAGAGGAGGCTGAAATGGTATATCTCTTTTCAGAGACCCATAACGACCACACTATAGTTATCCCCTATGAAAACCGATAAAGGGAAACCTCACTAAAATGGATTTGAGGGGTCAGAAAGGGGAACATAGA
>RCUC01023856.1:0-15904 GCA_003697995.1 Taxidea taxus jeffersonii
AAAAAAAGAAAAAAAGAAAGAAAGGACAATCCACCACTCTGAGGAGAGGAAATAAAGGGAAATGGACAGTTAGTTGTCCAGGGTTTAGGGCAAGGGAAGCTGGAGTTCCTTCCTTACCAAAATGTGCTAAGACTGGATGGGGAGGGTGTAGTTTTTCCTCTGGGAATCTGAGGAAGGTTCTAGCCAGGATGGGAATGGGAAAACAGACTCAACAAGTTCTCACAGAATTCAGAAGAAAAGGCAGAGAAAAGAAACAGATTAGTCCAGAATACAAAGAGTATTTTATTAGTCTTTCACGAGAAAGGAACCCTTGAGAACTAACCAGAATTAATGAAAGAGCCACACTCAGACACATCCAAGGAAAACACCCTGAACATACTACCAATATTATGCCATTCTTTAAAACTCCAAAGCCACAGAAAAGAAAAATCTAAATAAACACCCCAAATTGGGAATTTCACAACCAACATTTGCTGGTCATATCTCATACCAGATGCTTAAAGATCGAATCATTTGGGCAAAAGACAAAGTACTTTAGGAAAATGTAAATGACTTTTTAAAAAAAGATTTTATTTATTTGTTTATTTATTGAGAGAATGCAAATGGGGAGGGGAGCCGAGAGAAAGGAGGAGAGAGAGAACCGCAAGTAGACTCCATGCTGAGCATGGAGCCTGAGACAGGGCTCAACCCCACAACCCTGAGATCAGGACCTGAGCGTCTGACTCCTGATTTCAGATGCTTAACCGACTGAGCCACCCAAGCACCCCTGAGTGACTTTTCTGTATTTACAGTAGAGAAGGCCATGGCATAAAGGAAGAAAACATTTTTTGAAAACTCTGAATCTAAAACACATACAAAATAGATTAACTGTGAAAAAATATTTTCAAAACTTATGACAGAGAATATGCTTAACATACAAACTTGTTCAACATAAACCAAAAAAGATAACACTTTCTGACAAATGGGCAAAAGTAGAGGGATCCCAGTTGTACTACTTGTTAACTGTGTAATTTTGGAATGACTTAACAGAATTTATTTCCTTATCTGTCAACCTAAAATAATACCATATTTCATCAATTCTGGGGTACCACTGTTTGTAAAGCCACCATTACTTACACCAGTAAAGAAAAAATACCATTGATGAAACTATGACTTGCCAAGAATTGTAAAACCAGTCCTGATTTCAAAGAAGTTTAACAGAATTGAAGAAACACAGCTATACCTGTCTCAAAGGGTTATTAATGTGGATTCAACAAGATAACATTTGTAAAGAACTTGAAACTACAAGCTGGTTGCTTCTATCAGTAGCATGATCCCATTCGGAAAACAAAATTACATACCTACACATATGTATAGACAAAATTTGAAAATATTAATCATGACTATCTCTAGATGGTGGGACCATGGGTGACAAACTTCCTTAATCAACTTTCTCAAGTTTTGAAATTTTTGCAAGAATCCTCTATTACTTTAGTCATTAAAAAGAGAGCAAATAGATTATTTCAATCTTGGGTAAAAAAAGTATGTAGAGCTGATAGGGGCAGGCAGGCCTTCCAGGCTGTTAGAAATCTGGAAGCAAAGAGGCTACTGCATGTGACTCTGAAGCGGACCACAAAGAAATTAATTAGTGAGGCTGAAGCGAGTAACCTCATTCTGTTCTTTAACTTCCCTGCCAAATCAGTGAGGCACATGTGTCACAGCTGTTCTGGGAATTAATAAAATCCAGGGAAATGGAAATTCTAGATTGATGAGACAATGTATGCAAAGCTGACAGCCCTGGTTTAGACTTCTGTCCATTTAGGAAAACTCCTCCATAAATTTGGCTTTCTCCTCTATTGTAAATCTTTTGGATAGAATCCTGAAACAAGACATTGTTCTTCTGAAAACCAGGAAGCCCCTTCCAAGAAAAAAATGCCAAATACAACTTACCTCTGCCATGACTTTTGATGTACAGTGGCTTTTCTCTCCTCTTCTGGATTCTTAAGAGAATGGAAAAGATGGAAAAGGGTTAAACTATGAGACAATAGACCTTCCCGGAGCTCAGAGAAGGCCAAATCAGAGCAAACCCTGGCTCCACTCCAGGCACCGAGGGTGAGCCAAAAGCCAAAGAAGCCTGTAACCCCACCCCCACTCCTATCATCATCGCACAAAGCAGGCGACCTTAGCTGCCCAGATGGGAGTCCTGGGAGAGAACTCCAGACTGCGGCTGCCCCCTTTCTCCATAGGAGCCTGTCTGGATTCTTCCAGGCCCTTTATCTTAGATTGAGCCCAGATCTGTGGCCCTAAAACACAACCTACGTGGATCCATCAGTCAGAATCTTACACTCCTGTCCTCTAAAACTGGGGCACATTATGGGCCTGGATCCCCTGAGCCCTCAGAGTAAAAGCACAGGGAGTGGAAGGAAGTGCTCTCAGGGCCAAGCTCTAGAAAACCCCGGGACACCAGAAATAGCCCCGGGGAGAAGGCCATTCACCGCGCTGAAGAGCGAGTGGCGGTTTCTGCGTTAGTTTCGGCTGGAATCCAGAATCTAACCGGGGCTACGGGGGCTAAAAAGGCTCGAAACGCAGGCGGGGTATGAGACTGACCCAGAACCCATCCACTCGCTGACCCCGTTCAACGTGGACCAAGAAAGTACAAAGGGAAGCGCCTTTCCAGTTCTAGCTCCGAACGAAGGCAGAGTCGGCGGCGCGGCCAGCCACATGGGGCTCTCACACAGGGCCAGAGAGAGCCTCCTAGTGTCCAACCACGGCCCCGCCGGCACTGGTCGCCACGCACCGGAGGTCGGGCGCACAATCCACGTCCGGGGAGTACCGCACGGACTTTGTGTGCGGGCAGATCACACAGCAGCGACACCTCTGACCTCCAGACACCTCCAGCCAGCTCCAGAGCCAGCGTGAAACCACTCGCCCACCCCGTGGAGGTGCACAGCTGATACCTCCCTCCCCCGAGGGAAGAGTAGCGGCCTCGACATTTCCAACTTTCCCGACGTCCTTTACTTATCGAGCGCGAGGACGGAGCCTAGAAATGCCCCACGGCCACCCATAAGTAAGACTCCAGACAGACCCCGGCCCCGCCCCAGAGCTCCTCACCTTGCACTTCTCCCGGGTCCTCACACTCCAGTCTGGTCGAATCCCCAGGCCGACCGCAACGCCCCGAGCCCTCGCGCCCGAACTCCCGCCCGAACTCCCGCCAACTCACTAACCGCCAGCCAACTTCGGCCGGAAGTGGCAAATGCCGCAGAGCCCTTAGGAAAATGTAGTCCGGGGGAAGAAAAATCCAGCCAGAGCCTGGCGGGTACAAGGCTTCACCGCCCAGTGCGCGTCGTGTACCTAGCCTTCAGGCCAGTACTGACGGCCCACGCTAGCCTAAGCATCCTGAGGACCTGGGCGAACCGACACGTCCAAGCAGCAGGAGTTTCCTGCTGAGGGGTAAAAAAAAAAGTTGTGCACCGTGGAGGCTTCTGGGAAATGTAGCCCACAGCGGAGGAAAGGGTGGGCTGGTCGGCCACCAGCACAACCCGAGTCCTCAAAGTTAACCCGTGTGCAACAGTCCTCACTGCAAACTGCGCAGTGCGCAGAAGCTTCTGGCAACCGTAGTTAAAAGCCGGGAAGCAGACGGTTCAGAGTCCTCTCCGCCAGGAGCCGCGCTCTGAGAGGGGGATCCGGAGGGACGACTCCCAGCTACACCGTGAACTAGGAGTCCTCCCGGACCCGAGCTATTCAGCCCGCCCCACGATCCTGCCTGGTGGAGTTTAGGTGCTCAGGTTTCGGTTGAGAATTCATCCCCCAGTCCCGGGCGCCACCAGAAAGTGCAGTGCTCTCTTAGTTGGTAATGCTGCAAGGTAGCAGCAGCCCAGCATCCCGACCTTTCCACCCAATTCGGGCGGGGCCGCAGGGAATCCAGGTAAGGGCCCATCCTGGAGGCGTTTGGGAAATGTAGTCTCAGCCTAACGGGTTGGGAATGCGGCGGACAAGAAGCTGAAGGAGGGGTGGCAGTCTTGAACTGAAGATGCAGGGGTCTGAGAAGGCCACGGGGAATTAAAGGAGGATAAGCTGAGGTCCCGAGTAGAAGTCATGGAATACCAATACTGAGCTCTATATGCCACGTATTAATGTTTCCAAACTTTTTCTAAGTACATAAATACAGAAAGTTACACTAACATTTGTTAACAGTAGTTAATTGCTAGGATGTGTAATTGGTTTTTGTTTTTTGTTTGTTTGTTTTTTACTTTAAGAGTATTCCCTTATTATTTTGGCCATTATCATGTCCTTATGAGACATTACTCAATTTTGTTAGATATAAAATGAGTAAGTATAGACTCCGAAATTGGTGAACTAGAAAACAAAAAGTGGGCCAGATTTTTTAAATGCACAGTTTGGTTCTAAAAGATAATTGAGGGGCATCTGCCTTCAGCTCAGGTCACGATCCCAGGGTCTTGGGATCCAGCCCCACTTGGGCTCCCTGCTCAAAGGGGAGCCTGTTTCTCCCTCTCCCTCTACCTGCTGCCTCCCTGCCGCTTGTGAGCGCACTGTCAAATAAATAAATCGTTAAGTGAAACACGATATTCATAAATAACAAAACAAAAATTAAAACCGAATATTATAAATGGTAAAGGTTAAACCATAAACATGGGATTTAAAATATTTTTTTAAAAAGATTTATTTATTTGACAAAGAGAGACACACAGTGAGAGAGGGAACACAAGCAGGGGGAGTGGGAGAGGGAGAAGCAGGCTTCCCGCTGAGCAGGGAGCCTGATGCGGGGCTCTGTCCCAGGACCCCAGGATCATGACCTGAGCTAAAGGCAGCAGCTTAACGACTGAGCCACCCAGACGCCCCTAAAAGAATTTTGAGGCTGTTATCAGCAACTCCATAACAACGGTAGAGGTAACTGTATATTTTCCAGTAAAACTGAAATTACTACTTTCTACTAAGAAGTAGAAAACCTGAATGGAATAGCCAAAATAAAATTTAAATGTCTTTAAAACTGTACTGGTAGAAAGGTACCAGATAGTTATAATTCATTTTTAGCGACTTTTTGAATAATGAATTTTCAGTTTATTCAGATCCTGGAAAAAGATGAAGTGCTTTTTTAAAAAAAGATTTTATTTATTTATTTTAGAGCGAGAGAGAGAGAGAGAGAGCTCTCCGCAGACTATGAGTGGGAGGAGAGGCAGAGGGAGAGAAAGAAAGAGAATCCCAAGCAGGCTCCTCACTGAGTGCAGAGCCCAGTGCCAGGCTTGATTCCAGGACCTTGAGATCATGACCTGAGCTGAAATCAAGAGCTAGTTGCTGAACCAGCTGAGCCACCCAGGTGCCACAAGATGGAACACTTTCTAATTAATTTTGTCTAACTGGCAAAAATCTGATAAAGACAGGCCAAAAGAAAAGTATTGATTAGTTTTATTTGGGTTCAAAGATAAACTGAGGCACTCTAAAAGTTTCAGGAATTTATTTGAGCATACATCTACTTGAATCAGGCAGCATCAAACTGAAAGTGTTAGGAATGCCCCACCAACAGGAGCTAATGGAGAGGTTTTTACAGAGAAGACCCTGAAGCAAAGTGAGGAAATTATTTGATTAGCTATAGCTTAAGCAGTTGCCTTGTTTGGCAAAGCTAAGTTGGCTTTTTGTTATTAATTCTTCTTAAGTTTTATTTTCTCTGACTGGGTTGCATTGATTTTGACTTAGGTTTTGGTTTGCTTTCGTAGGCTAGCAGTGCATAAGAACTACTTCAGTCTAATGGCATCCTTGTTTAATTATTTTTTTTAAAGATTTTATTTATTTATTTGACAGACAGAGATAACAAGTAGGCAGAGAGGCAGGCAGAGAGAGGGGGGAAGCAGGCTCCCTGCTGAGCAGAGAGCCAGATGTGAGGCTTGATCCTAAGACCCTGAGATCTTGACCTGAGCCGAAGGCAGAGGCTTAACCCACTGAGCCACCCAGGTGCCCTTGTTTAATTATTTTAACATTTGTGGTTATAGGTGCAAAAATTTCAAATAAAAGGCTGATATCAACATGTACTATAAGTTTTTTACAGGGATTATGTCAACAGACTTCCTATGTTGAAGAACACAGCATATGAAATGTATGAATAAATTAAAGGAGAAAAATATACATATCAATCAATGGCAATAAGATAATGTGGTAGATAGGATAATGTCCCCATTCAAGATACCCAAGTCCTAATCCCCAGAAAGAACCTGTGAATGATTATGTTATCTTACATGGCAAAAGAAACTTTGCAGATACACTTAAATTAAGGATTTTTTTTTGAATGAGAAAATTATTCTGGATTATCTGAGTAGATCCAATGTAATCACAAGGCTCCTTAGAGAGGAAGCAGGAACATCAGAGCCAGAAAAGAATTGTGAAGACAGAAGAACAATTTGGGATGATATGCAATGAAGATGGAGTAAAGGACCATGAGCCAAGGAATACAGGCAGCTTCTAGAAGCTGGAAACGGCTAGGAAATAGATTCTCCTCTAGAGCCTATAGAAGAAATGCAGCTCTGCCAACAATTTGATTTTAGCCCACTGGATCCATTTCAGACTTCTAACCCCAATCTCTGAGTGAGGAAATCTTCCTTCAGAACAGGAGGATGGACTAATGTGTCAGTCATCAGAAAACCATGTTCTTGATAAATTAGTCCATCTGCCTCCCTGAGATACACTCCTTCCTGCCCCAACCAGGATATTCTGCATTCCTTCTCCTGAAACTTCTTTTATAGAAACAGATTAAGGATCTGGTTCCCTAGTTCTCCCGAGCTAGTGGGGTCTATGGATACATCCACAAGCGGCTCAATGACCTCCCACATTTATTTCTCCCATATGATAGAGTGCAGTCACCTAGTAGGCACATTGTCTTCAACTATTTATTTTGAAAATTTTCAAGTTTCCAAAAGCATTTGAAGAATAGTACAAAGGATTCTTATACATGCCTATCACTGGATTCACCAACTGTTAACAACTTACCATTTTTGAAAATCTCTCTCTACCATTTGAAAATAAATTAAAGCATCACAATATTTCACTACTAAATATGTCAGCATATGTCTCCTAAAAAAAAGGACATTTTCTTACCACACGTCACTAAACACCATGCCTCACATACATATCACTATGTTCCACAAAACACAGTTTCACACATCAGTAGACACAGTAATACATTCCATGTACCTCTAACTACAACACTATGATCAGATCCAAGGAAATGATTAATTCCATAATTCACTTATATTCAAATTTCCCTCAAATGTCCCCAAAATGTCTTGTATAGGTTTTTAAGTAGGACACAAAGTTCAAGTATTGCATTTAATGTTATGTCTCTAGTCTCCTAATCTAGAACAGTCCCTCCACCTTTTTGTTTTCTCCATTGATTTTTTTTAAAGAATCTAGATTTTTTGTTGTACAAAATGTCTTATATTCTGGACTGTCTAGTTATTCCCTTATGGTAAAACCCAGATAAAACACCTTTGTCCTCTTGCTGTATCACATTAGGGGAAACATGAGGCTGTGTCATTTCACTATTAGCAATGCTAAATTTGATCATTTGGGGACACCTGGGTGGCTCAGTGGGTTAAACCTCTGCCTTCGGCTCAGGTCATGATCCCAGGGTCCTGGGATGGAGCCCCGAATTGGGCTCTCTGCTCAGCAGGGAGCCTGCTTCCCCCCACTCTCTGCCTGCCCCTCTGCCTACTTGTGATCTCTCTCTCTGTCAAATAAATAAATAAATCTTAAAAAAATAATTTTGATCATTTGGTTAAGGTGGTAATGGCCAGATATCTCCATTGTAAAGCTATATATTTTTCCTTTCTAATTGGTAAGTACCCTGAGGACTGATAACTTAGGACCATATAAATCCCCCATTTCCCAACAATCATATGCATATTTATAATAAGGTATATATTACTCTTTCACATGTGAAAAGTAATATATACCTTATTAAATTAAATTAAAAATGTGTTACTCTTTCATATAAATATGAATCATGAAATTATATTTTTATGCAATTATATATGCATTTTGATGGTGTACTTTTGACATACATATATACATATTATTCTTTAGTGTTGGATAAGCTATGTTATATGTTTTGTGAACCATTTAAGATATTTTATAGAATAATTTAGAATACAACAAATTTTATTTTTCTGACTTTAGAACTTAAACCCCTTAAAAATATAACAACACTTTTAAAAGATCTTCACTTTCTAGATGTTGAGCTTCTCCATCTCCTGTGTTCTGTTAGAGCTCTGACAGGCAGAATACATATCTTGGAGAGAAAGATGAGAGTTTTTAATGTGGAGATTCTCATCTGCCAAGGAAACAGATGGCAAGCTATCCTGCCTTATGAGACTTCTAGGAGTTGGGTATCATGGAGAACCTAACTGTGAAGATCTTGGTGAATGATGGTGGGCTTCTGCCAAAAACGGAGAGAAGCTTTTTGTACCAAAATCCAATTCTTATAGTCAGTTTGCATCAACTTGGGTTCATTCAGGAAACAGAAATCCCACCAGAATTTAAACAGAGTTTTAATATAAAGAACTGTTAAGCAATGAGGAGTAATATAAAGACATCAAAGAATTCTGAAGGGCCCCTGAGGGCTGAAGGAGAGTCCCTAAGGAAGGACAAACTTGGATCCTTCCCAGAGGCTGGGTTTCAGACCTCATTGGAGAAGATGCGATTGCATCCAATGGATGGCAGAGAAATTTCTTGGGTTGCCAGGTGCTCAGAAAGCTGGAGCGGGACTATAACCCAACAGCCAAGATGCATGGTATCCACATCAGGAAGGTGGCAGGAGGTACCCCTCTGTGGCAAATACAAGCCAAGGCTGATGGGCAGGCATACAAAGAAAGCTGGGATGCCCCTGTGCACATGTGACCTGGAGCACACAGTGTGTCATCAGGATGGTCTCAGCAAGGTGGTTACTGGGTCCAGGTCAGGTCTGTGAGGTCTCTAAGACATGCATGCTCTGGGGCAGAACTGAGGCTAAGCATCACTGAATATTTTCACATACACATAACCCATAGACCATGAAGCAAGAACAAGAAAAAGCAAAATTCAGCAACCAACCAGAAGAGAAGCCAGGAAGAGAAGCCCCTTTCCTTCTCCAGTGCCCTCTACTAACATAGCCTCACATTATACTTACTGTAAAGAAATGCTTAAAGAATCCAGTCCCTTTTTAAAGAGAAGGTATTGAAGGCTTAGAGGCAATAAATCGATAACGGCACACTGGAAGCCTCTGGCTCTCAGTTTCTACACTTCTACTCACATATGAGCTCTCATACAACAACAAAACAACTCTGTATTTCTATCTAGCAAGACAGTTATCCAAAGAAGAAAATGTATGATTCTAACAGTTGGTTATATTAATTATTAACTCACTAATTTTTGGCTTTATTACTCCTCATATTCATTTGTAGTGCCACTGAATATTCTGTTGTCTAAAGAGTAAATTGTAAAGAATATGAAATCAAAATGAGAGAGAAAAACATGGTAGTTAGTATATACAAATAAACATATAACAATCAAAGAAAAAATATGCAAGGCTACTACAGTCCTCATATTTATAATTGAATATGAGGTCAGGTGATGTTTATGACTTCCTTCTTTGACAACACATTCCCTATTTCTGTTGCTTTCAGCAAGAACCTCAAATGCTCTAGGTTCGTTATCTGGTAGAGTGACCCAAGCCCTCATTCCTGAAGATTCTGAGTCCCCAATCATTCTATATATTTTTTTCTTTTTATTGCTGTCATTTTCCCATTAACCTTTATAATTGGACATAGACAGTCTAAAAGGAATGCCAGAGAATCCCCTGGGTTTCAAATACAGGCCCATTTACCTCCATTGCATATCATTAACCTGATTCCTTCTTGGTAATTAGGATCAGTCATTCCAACCTTTTTTTTTCTTGTTCAGTGGGTCAACTTTTTTTTTTCTTGTTCAGTGTTAATTAAAGGAGTTAAAAATGCTCAAGATGTAAGTCTCATCTTCCAGTTCAGTAGCACTATTGCTATAGGTGTATCTCCAGATTCAAGCATTGCCCTTAGGGGACTAATACCTCCATACAAGCAAAGCTCAAATTCTATGAGCAGGCCATTAGGTGTTATAGTGAGAGAAGTCACTCCCACTTAACCCCTTCCTGGAGCATGTATTTGAGTATGGGGGGAGGCCATAATGGTCTCAAATTCAGAATATATTCTATGTCCTATAATACAGAACTCCTGCCTTTTAGGATGATGTCCCCACTGGTACTTTCAATTGGTCTAGCTGATTCTAGGTGATGGAATTTGTCTTAAGACTGGTTAATTCCCCAGGCATGAATGCATTGCTCAGACAAAATGCTGTGCAGGATGCCATAGTGGTGGATAAAGCATTCTGCGTCTGTGGTTGGTGATGCTGGCAAAAACATAGGCAGGGGAAGAAAATCTAAGATAATATGTGTCTATACTTGTGAGGTGACTATCCCAGCCATGATGGAAAGAGACATCTAACATAACTGACCTTCTTCCAGGTGGTCGTTGTCTGTTCCTCACAGGGAATGATGCCTTATAAGGGACTCAGGTTGGTCACTACTGTTTAGCAAAAAGTAAGGGGAAGGACTGTGCTAGCTAATTATGTCCCTTTTATTATGAAAGAAAATGTTTTCAAACACCCTTACCGCCAAATATTTCTGCTTATAACTAATGGCCAGATTAATGATACTTGGGTAGGTAGGCTCGCCAAACTGTGGAAAGAGCCAAAATGCCCTTCAAAAGATGAATGGATAAAGAAGATATGGTCCATATATACAATGGAATATTACACAGCCATCGGAAAGGATGAATACCCAACTTTTGTATCAACATGGATGGGACTGAAGGAGATTATGCTGAGTGAAATAAGTCAAGCAGAGAAAGTCAATTATAATATGGTTTCACTTACTTGTGGAGCATAAGGAATAACATGGAGGAGATTAGGAGAAGGAAAGGAAAAGTGAATTGGGGTAAATTGGAGGGAGAGACGAAGTATGAGAGACTGGACTCTGAGAAACAAACTGAGGGTTTTTGAGGGGAGGGAAGTAGGGGGATGGATGAGCCTGGTGGTGGGTATTAATGAGGGCACGTATTGCATGGAGTACTGGGTATAGTGTATAAACAATCTTGGAACACTGAAAGAATTAAATTTAACAAAATAAAATTAAAATTAAAAAAGAAAGAAAATACTGAATTCTTCCAAAATCTCTGATGGAAATCAGCAGAGAAAAGATAGACTGGAGCTGTCTATTGTGCTGAACACAAGCACTCACCACCAGAGAATTGGCTTCCTGTAGAAAAGATATGAAAAGATATGAACTTAAGCCCCAGAGTGAAGATTCCACGTAAAGAGATAATATCTTGAGGCACCTGGGTGGCTCAGTCATTGGGTGTCTGCCTTTGGCTCAGGTCATGATCCCAGGGACCTGGGATCAAGCCCTGCATTGGGCTTCCTGCTCAGTGGGAAGCCTGCTTCTCCTCCCAGTCCCCCTGCTTATGTTCCCTCTCTCGTTGTCTGTCAAATAAATAAATAAAATCCTTAGAGTGAGAGAGAGAGAGAATGTCTTTGGCTTTAAACATCAGTAAAAATCACAGAACTAAAGATACCTACAAATCAGATTCTTTGGAGGGGAAGTAAGAGGACAATGCTTCAGGAACAGAAATCACTCTTGAGAAGAACCCCAGGTGAAACTTGTGAGGTGGGTGAGACTGTTGGAAGTGGCAGAGGCATTTCTTACTAGGGTAGAAGAAAGAGTGTAGACTCTGGGGCCTGTGGACAGATGTGAGAGTGAAAGGCAGCTGGGGATTTGGTGGCACAGGAGAGAGAAGTTCCTACTCCACAAATTAAACAGCTCATTTGTCACAGAAACTCTGAAAAATGTTATGTACTGTGTTCAATGTGTGCATATAGACACCTTACGGAGAACTGCTATTTTTTCATATTTCATTTGCTTATGATTATGGATCTATAAAAAATTATGAGTGTAATAAGAATTCTGCATACCATTCATCCCTATGCACGTTAATGAAAAATGTGAACAGATATTTATATTCTTTTTTCCCCTATGTTATGTTTGTTCTGGTTATATTTATGGAAATCTAATTTTATGTCTGTTAAAGCTAAAACTAAAAAAAAATTAGAGCTTGTGTTCTGTATGTCTTTTTTCCTTTTTCAAGCAATTTGTATTTATTATGTTTTCCAAAATTCTTGTTTCACAACAGATTGCAGATTTTAAAAAAGGGAAAAAAATCTTTGTATTTTATCACAGACAATTTTAGAAGCACTACTTGCTTGAAAAAACAAATGATGTGATTGGATATTCACTTGGTCTTTGAAGAAATAGCTAAGTGGGGGGTGCCTGGGTGGCTCAGTGGGTTAAAGCCTCTGCCTTCGGCTCAGGTTAGATCCCAGGGTCCTGGGATTGAGCATCGGGCTCTCTGCTCAGCGGGGAGCCTGCTTCCCCCTCTCTTTGCCTGCCTCTCTGCCTACTTGTAATCTCTGTCTGTCAGATAAATAAATAAAATCTTTAAAAAAAGATTTAAAAAATTGTACCTTTAAAAAAAAGAAAAAAAAAGGAATAGCTAAGTGGCCTTCTGTATTCTAATTAATGTGACCTAAGACTCCCAAGAAAATAAGATCACATTTACATCCTTAATGAAAATTTCAAGGCTGGCTATAATCTCCCTCCTGTAGCACTTGTTTGTCCCACCCCGGGGTGTATACTGAAGATTAGACCAGTGTCTAAGAAAGTGCAAGAGATAAATTCTTTTATTCAGAGGTGCCCCTCTTGCACCTCTAACATGAAGGCATTAGTCATCCTATGGGACATGCCTTATTGCCTTCTGCTGCAAAGTCATCCACATTTGTGTCCACCTCCACTTTATCACTTTGATTTAAAGTTCAGATCAGTTTTGATGCCTCCCATTTAAATAACACTTACGGCTTATTCTCTCCCCTCAGTATTCGTCCCTTCAAACAACTCCCAGACATAGCAGAAATCACACTTGCACCTTAGACACCAGATCTTAGAAAGTTACTGTCCAATATGCAACAAGAAAGTAAAATCAGGGACGCGTGGGTGGCTCAGTTGGTTAAGCGGCTGCCTTTGGCTCAGGTCATGATCCCAGCGTCCTGGGATCGAGTCCCACATCGGGCTCCTTGCTCGGCGGGGAGCCTGCTTCTCCCTCTGCCTCTGCCTGTGCTCGCTCACTCTCCCCACCCCTGACAAGTAAATAAATAAAATCTTTAAAAAAAAAAAAAGAAAGTAAAATCAGAGAGGCTGAGGCTAATATAAATTTGATTATGACTTGAACCTCTCTCAAACTTGCAGAGTTATCATCAATGGGAAGCAACAACTTTGGAATGGGGCACCAGTCATAGCATAGCTCTCTACCAAGCTCATTTAACAGAAACTATATTGGGAGTATTATACAAAATGGCTGCTCACGTTGCTTTCAGTTGTTAAATTTAGGTAGAGGAGAAAGAGCAGCTGGTTATCTGGGAACACTAGACTAGTCATTAATCATGCTCCAGAAACAGTTGCTGAAGCTCTGCATTGGATCTTGCCCTGGCACTCTAACCAAAGCAGCTGCCAGTGCAGCTTATGTTCACTGTATTTGTTGGTATACAAAGTTATCAGTATAAGTCAGTGGCTAAGTTTCCATGGCTTGCCAAACTAAGAAAAGTGAATCTACTGAGAACTTGCATAAACATATACATTCTGTAGGATCCACCTAATCCACTCCTAGGTATTTATCTAAGATAAATGAAAACATAGATCTATACAAAAGACTTGCATACAAATGTTCATTGCAGCTTTATTTGTAATAGTCCCAAACTGGAAAAACCCAATTATTCATCAACAAGTGATTGGATAAACAAATTATGGCATGCTTACTCAGCAATAAAAAGACCCTACTGCCACCACAGAAACATGGATGGATCTCACAGTGTCTAAGCAAATGAAGCCTGATACCAAAAACACCATCCGATTCCATTTACATAAAGCCCTAAAACAAGCAAAACTAATCTATGGAAATGGAAGTGGGAAGAATGATTATCTCAGAAGGGGATGGTTATTGTCTGGGAAGAAGCCAAGGGAACTTTCTGGGGGAATGGAAATATTCTATTTCTTGACCTGGTGGTAAATACACAATTATATACATATGATGCATACTTAAGATTTTTCTATTCTTACTGTATGTAAATTATACCTCAATTTTTAAAAAGAATAAAAAGAAAAAAAAAGAATAAAAAGGAAAAGAAAAACTTCAGTCATTAAATAAATGGGTGGGGAAGTTTTAGAGACATGAGTCAGGGTTGAGAAAAGGAAAAAAGTAATGATGGGCAAACAGCCTGACACCTGTGGACTAATCAAGGGCCTACAAATATTTTGGACCTATGTAGAGGCTTTAAGGTATGAGAACTACAATAAAAAAATTGCCATTTATAATCTCAAGTCTCTAAAATTCAATTTGCAGATTTAATTCTCAACACAGTTTTATGTAGACATATAAAAATAATCTTGCTGTAGGCTCTGTTTTTTTTTTTAACCACATTTGACTTCAAGTGTGTTGAAGCCTTCATAAGTCCTGAAAGTTTATTTCAATCTTAAAATAGCACTGACCTTTCATTTCCTCTTTGCCCTCATTCCCACACTTCTGAATTGGAAATAACCCTTTACCCCAAGGATCTTGGCCTCTGCCCTACACATTTTAGAGTGTTTCAGCATACTCAGTCCCCATTCAGTTGGTGAAAGGACTTACTCTAGGCTGGGTAGGGATCAATAGGTCATGGGATTCTCTCCTGTTGGAGATCTTGCCCATTACCCCCCCCCCCACCCCGTGTATAGACCGCAAAATATCAAACTTTCTCACAAACAAAACTAACCAAAATCTAGGTTGCCTTTTGGCAAACTTTGAGACCCACTACATTAAATCCAAAAAAGAAAGGCTAATGTTAACATGATTAAATAAGCCATGTACTCATCCTTCTTACTCAAGTAAAATCCTACAAACCCTTCCTAGTAATTCTTGGGACACAGTCGATATAGAAATGGAGACTTCAACTCACCCTTTGAAAATCATAGGACACCTAACTGCACTCTTGCATCACAATTTCATCAGAAAATTTTTTTTTAAAGATTTTATTTATTTGATAGACAGAGATCACGAGTAGGCAGAGAGGCAGAGAGAGAGAGAGGAGGAAGCAGGCTGTCTGCAGAGCGGAGAGCCCGATGTGGGGCTCGATCCCACGAGCCTGGGATCATGACCCGAGCCAAAGGCAGCGGCTTTAACCCACTGAACCACCCAGGCGCCCCTCATCAGAAAATTTTGACTTTACAGATATTATACCTTAATCACAGGCTTGGGAAGTAGGTGGTCATATATATATATATATATATATTTTTTTTTTTCTTTGTCTCCCCCAGAACTTCTTCTTTTAGAGATCATTCAGTCAAGTTTTAGGACACTGTTTGGATTTGAGAATTATAAGGAATGCAATTCAATTGAAAATAAATGTAAATACCAGATCCATGCCTCCTAACATTATCTTTTGTTTTGCTGGGTTTTGATAATTTTACTTCAGATGCACATAGGGAATGCACAAAATTTTTAAAAAAGTTTTTTTTTTTAAAGATTTTAAATAATCTCTACACCCAATACGGAGCTCAAACTTATAACCCTGAGATCAAGGTTGCTCCACTGACTGAGCCAGCCAGGTGCCCCTCAAGAGCACACAGTCATATATATATATGTATATATACATATATATATATATGTTTATATAAACATTGTTTATGTAAACAACCTCTTGTTGTTTATATAAACAATAAGACATAGGTTGTCATATATATTGTTTATATAAACATATATATGATTTA
>RCUC01023888.1:0-18785 GCA_003697995.1 Taxidea taxus jeffersonii
CTGGGACAGAGCTCTCCTGAGAGGGGTTGGTGCCTTTGTAAGGGAGATCTTAACTGTTCTCCGCTCTCCACTGTGTGAGAAACAGCAGAACATCCAAACCTGGAGGCAGGCTTTCTCCAGACGCCGGGTCTGCTGCCACTGGTTCTGGAACTTGGAGCCTCCAGAGCTGTGAGATGTCAATGTTTGTTTAAGCCACTCTGCGGTATTTCGTTACAGCAGCCGGAATGGACTCAGTCACTAGAAGGGATTGATAGTGGCATAAAACAAGCACACAACTTCTTCTGCGTGATCCGCTGTGGGGTCGTGTGGTGACTTAGTATGAGGTGTTGTTTGTGGAGGAAGGGAAGACAGCTCATTCACAGTGACTAAAATATGCAGTAATCGGTAATAAATTTCCATCCAGTGGTCATTGAAGAAATTTTATTTGAAAATATGTGTGTTCTTTTGTTTGTTTTTTCCAGTGGTCATATTACTTGTACTCGTACCCAGCTTTACTGTTCTCTGATTATGTGCCTTGGAGAAAAGCTATATGTGCTCAGGAAATATTTCTTGACTGCATGAATGAAGGCTCAGAAGCAGGACCCATTTCTTCTGTGCATAACATTTCTGTTCCAAACTACATGAGTTCATTCATCTCTGAATTCCTTGGGACACATTTACCTGTAGCACACATTTAGCTAATCCAAGAACTAGTTATTGTAGTTGCTGTTAAAGTATCCTCCCAATAAGAATGGTAAAATTATAAGTACCTCTGTTTAGGAAAGTGAAACATAATGGAGACCTCACACACTGAAATCTTAAAACGTGAATTGTGTTGAAACCCAGGCTTGCTTTTTAGGGAAGAATTGCATCTTTACTATGAATGTAATCACCTTGAAATGTGCAGTAATAGTTTCAATGTGTATAGTGCTAAGTTCCTTAGGGAACATTGATAAAAGTAAGATGCATGAGGGAAGCTAACAAACTCAGATTTGAATGCTGTTATTTCTATTTTAGGAGAAAGTTTGTTTTCAGTGGTTTAATAGTATATCAGTTTTAAAAAACTTTTTGTTTTTTAAATATCTTAAAAATAAGAAAAGCTTATTTTTCTGTGGCAATGCATTCCTAAAATATGAGCAAGTTTGAAAATATGTTGTCCAGCTTTTCGGAATTATCTACCATAAGCTGAAGCCTACTTGTGTTGAATTTTATTTAAGAAAAGTATGTTTCTATTTATTTTCTTTCTCAAAGTTTTTTTTTAAAGATTTCCTTATTATTTTAGAGAGAGAAAGTGAGAGCATGAAAGGAAGGGGCAGAGGGAGAGAGAGAATCCTGAAGCAGACTCTTCAATGATCTCGGAGCCTAATGGGGGGTGATCAATCCCAGCACCCTGAGATCATGACCTGAACTGAAACCAAGAGTCAGACGCTTAACTGACTGTGCCACTCAGTGCCCTGTGATAAGTGTACTCTTAATTCCCTTCGCCTGTTTCACCCATCCCCCTGCCTACATCCCTTCTGGTAACCGTGTGATTGTTCTCTATAGTTAAGAGAACTTTTTTTGTTGTTGTTGTTTATCTCTCTCTCTTTTTTCTTTTGTTTGTTTTGTTTCTTAAATTACACGTATGAGTAAGATCAAATAATATTTGTCATTCTGTGATTGACTTATTTCACTTAGCGTTATACTCTCTAGATCCATCTATGTTGTTGGAAACAGCAAGCTTCATTCTTTTTTATGGCTGAATAATGTTCCATTAAATAAATATATATATTTGTACTGCATCTTCTTTATCCGTTCATCTGTCGATGGACACTTGTGCTGCTTACATCGTTTTTGGCTATTGTTGATGATCCTGCTTTAGACTGAGGGGTGCATTTATCCCTTCTAATTAGTGCTTTCTGTTTCTTTGGGTAAATACCCAGTAGTGCAATTACTGGATCACATGAAAGTTCTATTTTTAATTTTTTTGAGAAACCTCCATATTGTCTTCCATAGTGGCTGCGCCAGTTTGCATTCCTACCAGCAGTGCAGGAGGGTTCCTTTTTCTCCATATCCTCTCTATCACTTGTTGTGCCTTGAATTTTTGATTTTTGCCATTCTGACAGGCATGGCATAATATTTCATTGTGGTTTTGATTTGCATTTCCCTGATGATAACTGATGTTGAACATCTTTCCATGTGTCTGTTGGCCATCTGGATGTCTTCTTTGGAGACGTGTCTGCTCATGTCTTTTGCCCATTTTTAATTAGATTATTTGTTTTTTGGGGTGTTGAATTTTATAAGTTCTTTATATACTTTGGATACTAACCCCTTACTGGATATGTCATTTATAAATATCTTCTTCCATTTGGTAGGTTGTTTCCTTTGCTGTGTAGAAGGTTTTTATTTTGGTGGAGTCCCAATAGTTTATTTTATTTTAAAAAAGATTTTATTTATTTATTTATTTGTAAGAGAGTGGGGAGAGAGGCAGAGGGGAGGGAGAGAGAATCCCAAGTCAGTTCCACACTGAGCCCAGAGCCTGATATGGGACTCGATCTCCTGACCCTGAGATTAGGACCTGAGCTGAGACCAAGGATCATACGAGCTACCCAGGCAGCCCACCCGGTAGTTTATTTTTACTTTTGCTTCCCTTGCCTCAGGAATCATATCTAGAAAGATGTTGCTACTGCCAGTGTCAGAGAAATTACTGCCTGTTTTTCTCTTCTAGGATTTTTATGGTTTTAGATCTCACATTTAGGGCTTTAATCCATTTTGAGTTTATTTTTGCATATGGTGTAAGAATGTAGTCCCATTTCATTCTTTTGCATGTAGCTGTTCTGTTTTCCCAATACCATTTGTTGAAGAAATTTTTTCCCATTGCACATTCTTGCCTCCTTTGTCAAAGATTAATTGACCATAACTGTGAGTTTATTTCTGGGCATTTTATTCTGTTCCATTGATCTATGAGTCTGTTATGTGTCAGTACTATACTGTTTTGATTACTATAATTTTGTAATATAACTTGAAGTCTGGAATTGTGATACCTCCTGCTTTTCTTTTCTTCTTTTTTTCCTTCTTTTATTTTATTTCTTTTCAGTGTTCCAGAATTCACTATTTATGCTCCACACCCAGTGCTCCATGTAACACACGCCCTCTGTAATACCTACCACCACCACCAGCTTTGCTTTTCTTTTTCAAGATGGCTTTGTCTACTCAGGCAGGGTCTTTTGTGGTTCCATACAAATTTTTGAGTTGTTTGTTATAGTTCTGTGAAAAATGCTATTCTATTTAGATTTTGGTAGGGTTTGTATTAAATCTGTAAATTGCTTTGGATAGTATAGACATTTTAACCATATTTGTTCTTCTAACCCATGAACATGGATTGTCATACCTGTTTTTCATTTGTTCTCTTCCTCTGAGCTATTCTGTAGAATCCTATACTTTAAAATAAATAGCTTATCCAGGACGCCTGGGTGGCTCAGTTGGTTATGCTGCCTTCGGCTCAGGTCATGATCCCAGCGTCCTGGGATCGAGTCCCACATCAGGCTCCTTGCTCGGCAGGGGGCCTGCTTCTCCCTCTGCCTCTGCCTGCCATTCTGTCTGCCTGTGCTCGCTCCTGCTCTCTCTCTGACAAATAAATAAATAAAATCTTTAAAAAAAATAAATAAATAGCTTATCCATATTCTTCTGCATATATAATTTATATGCTAGCCTGCTCATATGCTATTTTAATCTCCATGCAAATTTCTATTGCCCATATTTGTCAGTGATATTCTAATTAGTGCACATATTTAAGATGATTGTTTCATGAAAATATTGCATCATAAGCATAATTTCTTATTTAATTTAATATTTTAGGGTAATATATTTTATAATTTATATTACCTAAAAATGCTCCCTTGTAATAGTTTTACATTATTCAGATTTACAAATAAATGGTAATCCATTGAAGATTTGCAAATGAGTAAATTGAGGTTTATAGAGGTTAACTTACTCAACACTCAGCAAGGAAAAAAAATATTGGGAAAGCAAGAATTAACCTCAGGTATTTCTGATTTTTTAGACAGCATTCTTATCTATAACTGAAATTGCCTGTTACCTCCTTTAAATTCTGCAGATTAAAATAGCAATTACTTGTACTGTCAGAGGTATGAATATATTCTGTGATTTATACTGTATTTTATATGCTGCATTGAATGTATTCAGTATGTTTTAATGCAAAATCTTTTAAAGCAAAACTTTTCTGTTGAATACTTAATGCAGAAATGTTTGCAACCATATAAATTCTCTGTATTTGTAGAAAATGTAATTAAAACAGGTGGTGTGAGTTTACATACACACACACACACACACACACACACACACCCAGAGACTAGTGGTTTTCACAGAAACAGAAGGAATCTAATATACAAGAAAATAGTTCCTGGTAAAAGAAAATAAGCATTTGAAATATTTAAAGAAGTACATTAATGTCTGCATTATTTTCTGGAAGCTCTAGTGGGGAATGTGGTTCCCTGCCTTTTCCAGATCCTGGATGCTGCCCACATTTTCAGTGGCCTCTCATTGTTCTTGGATATAATCGCATCCACTTCAAACATGGAAAGTCTTGCTTCCGGACTTTCATTCCTTCGTGTGGTTTCTGTCACCAAACCTCGTGTTGGTTTGGTGACTCTATTGTTCTCTTCAATGTTCAGCTTAAATGTCACTTCCTCCAGAGATCTTCTTTGACTCTCTAAATAAAGATGACCTTCGAATTCGTTACCTCTGTTGGATTTCCCAGAATGGTGGGCATTAGGTATATGTGGGCACCCCTGGATCACAGCCCATAGGGCGTTGTCTAGCGCAGTAGAATGACTCTGTTTTTGCTTCTGAATTGGATGACTTAATGAAAGAATAAGTGAACATTTATTTTCCTTGAAGACTATTTGGGTTTTGTTTTTTTTTTTCCACCCAGTTGAATGAGTTTGTCAAAAGAGAGAAGTCAAAAATATGTGAGCAAATATGAGACGCTGAAATATATGAAATACCGTGTTTGGGAAGAAAATAATAGTGAATTTGTTTTCTCTGGGGCTAAAGACATGAATTTTCCTGCATTGAGCCTATAATAATGAATACAGACATTTAAGCCATTACACATGCAAAAGGACACCCAAGTAGATGCTTTTTTTTTTTTTTTTAAGATCTTATTTATTTATTTGACAGAGATCACAAGTAGTCAGAGAGGCAGGCAGAGGGAGAGGAAGGGAAAGCAGGCTCCCCGATGAGCAGAGAGCCCGAAGCGATGTGGGGCTCCATCCTAGGACCCTGGGATCATGACCTGAGCCGAAGGCAGAAGCTTTAACCCACTGAGCCACCCAGGAGCCCCCAAGTAGATATTCTTTACGCAGAAAGACTTGGGGGCCACGCAGAGAGGGAAAACCCACCTGCTTGGGTCCTAACATTTATTTCCTTTCCTGTCAATCATGCATACACTGGAGAAAATGGGATAAAATCTAATTTTGTAAATGACTGGTGTTTATAATTCTTGCTGTCCCTACTGGTTTACCATTTATCTTCTTCCCATCCTGTTGAAAAATCAGCATCCCTTGTGGACAAAGATGTTTAAATACTTGCTTCCATATTGTAATTAATTCTAAATACTTTTAAGATATTCTGAACAGGGATGAGTCTATAGATGACAAAGCAAACCAAAGAGAGAAATACCTCCTCACACAGCAAGACTCGAGTCCTCTGGCACACTCTCGTTGATCTAGGCTTCTCTGATCTGTGTTAGCACATAACATCTGTGTGCACAATTTAGCACCTAATTACTCCATGCCATGTGTCCATAGCTGTTGTTTTTCCGGTTCACAAACTGTTTTTTTCTGTTTAGCTCAGTTACTAAAATTTCAACAGACTGATTAAAAAAAAAATAAACACACACACACACACACACACACACACACATACACATACATATATGTAAATCCAGTGGATGTATTAAAGCGAGAAGTAATAGTGCTTCATAACATTGAGGAATTTATTTGGCTTGTTTGCTCATTCCTGTTTGAGAAGGAAAACTCTTAATATTAAAAACTTGGCTGTAAATAAAGTCGAGTAGGGTCCCGGGTGGGCTCATGAAAGGACAGTCTCTAAAGGTGGGATCGCCTTAGGTGCTGACCTGCTGTGGGAGGACAGGCTTCCCTGTCGTCCGCCAGTGAGGACGGAGGATATAAGACAATAAGCTTCCCACCTTTTGTCATATTTCTGATCTGTCAGTTTAGAAAACGTACTGGAGTCAAGGTGAAACTGATACTCTTTCAGTGAAAATTCCCTCAATGAAAGTACCATCTAGGACTAACCGTAGGGCTTGAAGAAACCGATTTGCAAGTGATTTTACGAGAAAGTGGAGCCAGTAGGATTGAATACTCTTGGTTTGCTAGGCCCCTGGAGCAAAGTACCACATACTAGGTGACTTCAAACAACAGACATTTATTTTCTGGAAGTTAGAAGTCTGAAATCAACTTGTCACCAGGGCTGTGCTCCCTCTGAAGTTATCAGGAAGGATCTGTTCCAGGCTTCTCTCCCAGCTTCTGGTCGTTCCTTGGCTGGTGACAGAATTATCCCAGTGTTCACCTGGCATTGTCCCTGCGTGAGTGTGTGCGTCTATGTCCACTTTCCCCTTTCTGTGAGGACCCCAGGCCCATTGGATTGGAGACTCCCGCTGCTTTAGTATGACCTCGCCTGAACTAATTACATCTGCACTTGACCTTATTTCCAGATAAGGCCACATTCTAAGGTATTGGTGGGGAGGAACTCAACATCTGAATTCTGGAGAGGGATACGAAGTAACCCATAACCAATACTGTGTGTGAAATAAGAGTCAAGAGCAAGTCCAGGCTTTTCGGGCTGGGCAACTGGAAAAATGGAATTTGCCCTTGACGGGAAAGGAGAGACTGAGCAGAGCAAGTGGATGGGCAGTTTCAGATTTGGGGCCCGTAAAGACAGCTTTCCATGAGTCCTGGTAAAGAGTGTGTTCATTTATTTATTTTTTAAGATTTTATTTATTTGACAGAGATCACAAGCAGGCAGAGAGGCAGGCAGAGAGAGAGAGAGGGGAAGCAGGCTCCCCCTGAGCAGAGAGCCCGATGCGGGGCTCGATCCCAGGACTCTGGGATCATGACCCGAGCCGAAGGCAGAGGCTTTAACCCACTGAGCCACCCAGGCGCCCCAAAGAGTGTGTTTGTCTAGAGTGAGGACCAGCGGCCCCCTACCCCAATGAAACAAGAAATCACAAAATTGTCGTCTAAGTCTCTATCTCTGGAAATTTGTATCAGTAACTGTGTGGGAAAAAATATATTGATTGCATAAAATAATTTTTAACTATCCAAAGCATTTATAATTTTTCTTAAAGAGCATCATGGGTTAATCATGCTATGTATTAAAGAGTTCTGCAAATGTGGCCTTCTTTCCCCCCCAGCCTAAATAAATGTAGCTTGTGCATTTTATCCCTGAGTGAGTTTATCATTTCAAGTCTTGGTTGGCAAGAGTTTATTGGCTGTGAATGGGATCTGGCCAGGAAGCTTTCCTTAGGGAACGAGGAAATGGAAGTACAAAAGAAGCATTGTGCCCTGCTAGAATATTCTTTTTTTAAGAGGACATTGCTGTTTTATTGGTGGAAGTAACCATGGAATTTGATAATTAAAAGAAAGAATAAGCAAAATTCTAGGCGACAAGAAGTGAGAATTTTATAAAAAGCCATGTCAAGCATGAATAATATCTTGAATACTCAATTCATTGGCCTTGATATGCTTCCTCTTAGACCCCTGCTGTAATTATATTTAAATTTCTGAAAGCTTTCACGCTTGTACAGAAATATACAGAGAAGAAGTGTCTCAGGACTTTTTCTCTCTCTTAGAGTTGCATCCCATGTAATAATAAAATATTCATGTTTTCATTGAGTTAACCCATATTTTTGAATCATTTGAAAAGGGAAAGCAAAATACATGTCAGAACTAATTTGATGATACCAGTTTTGTGCTAATAATCATTAATAATGGATTTGCAATACCTATATATTTAGACAGTTAAAAAAGATATGCATGTATGTTTTCAAGAAAATTGAATCTTGGTATCTGAGTCGATTGGCATTGTCCTACGATTTTTGAGGGTAGAGCAGTGCAATAATTATCATCAGTTCTCCCTAACTATGCAATTAGAGCACTGAGTTTGGCAGTACTTCTCTCATTTAAATTGATTATCACTGGAGAATAAGAACTTTGAGACCACATGGTCCAGAGAAAACTGATGGTGAGAAATTCTGGTTCCATTCCCAGATTTAGAATTGCTCCATCATATGACTTGGAGAGCAAGTCAATTAATTCTATTTGTAGAGTGTTAAATGCAGTCACCCACTTTCTTGGCATGCGGTGCACATCTTTGATCCCGCTTGGCCAGAGTGAAACCAGCACGACTGCACTTGGCTTCTCTGGAGTGTCCGATCAGATATACTAATGATCAATTTAGCTTTCATCGTCAATTATAAAATAGGGAGTGATAAGAAAGATGAAATTCTGGAGGTTGAGATTGACACTACCCAAGAAATTGCAGATCAGAAACTTTGGCAATAATGAACTGATGGGACAAAGAGGGCAAGAGAGTCTCAGTGCCTGAGTTGCTTTTCCATGTGCCCATGTTTGTGGCAGAGTTAGATTGGAGATTACGACCTGTTTAAAGTCACTGTGCCCTAAGAAGTTGTGTTTCTTTGGCAATGTTTGTTAAACACCTTATCAAATATATTCTAGCCATTAAAATTATACCTGTTACCGAGTGAACTAGTGAGCATCTGATACAGTTTTACTTACTCTTGACTACATTTCGCCATTATGGCATAAATGGTTGTATTCTCTGTCCCCCTTCTAGCTTTTCCCCCTTTTGTTCCGCTCGATGCTCTGGTCAGATCGTGTTCCTATGTTTGTCTTGCTCAGATCACATTTGACTGAGAATCAGCATTTTTTGTTGCTGGTGTTGTGCCTTCTTCCTCTTGGTTTATTCCATTGACAGCATGGATCTCCAAGTTATTCACTGATTCTGATCCGCAAGACACCCCTGGGGTCACATTAAAAGTAACTACAGCTATGTGACTCAATACAACAGAAGCTTATTATCTTAGAGTTCTGCAGCCTGAAATCTGTAAACAGGATTTGGTACAGGCTCCCTCCGAAGTTCTAAAGAAGGATCCTTTCTTGTCTCTTGCAGCTTCTGGTAGTCCCACATGTTCCTTGCTATAGACCCATCACTCTGATCTCTGCCTCTCACCTGGCGTTCTCTCTGTGCTACGGTGTTTACATCATCTTTCCTCTTTTTATAAGGACACTGGTCATATGGGATTAAGAGCCTTCCTTATTCCAGTCCTCATCTTAGCTAATTACATCTGCCAATATCCTATTTCTAAATAAGGCCACATTCACAGGTACTGGAAGGGATAAGTTCCCAACATATTCTTTGTGGGGTGCACAATTCAACACAGAACGATTGCCTACTTGGGCTGTTGGCCCTACCACATGGTTTTCATTCCCTCCACTGCCATAGGATATGAATCTGTTTTCTGGCACCAGTTTATTCTCAAAAGACTACCAGGAAGCTTTTTTTATGAGTGATATTTGTGCATTTCCTGTGTCAACCCTATGCATCACTCGACATGCAAAGATCAAGACTCATATTCAAAGAAAAATGTCTATTTATGTCTACATTCATCAGAAAATCAAGACTGTCATTATTTGTAGAAAACCTTATATATATCACACACTCTGAGCGTTAACTACTCAGCCCTTACAGCAGTATCCCAAATAGGTATATCCATCCACTTTACAGGGGAGAATGTGGATCTCAGTCCACGTAGTAATAGACCACATCAGATCTGTAACTGTGTGACATTGCCATTCAAACCAGAGGGCTTCAGGGCTGCATATTAAAATGTTCTTTAGGGGCTCCTGGGTGGCTCAGTGGGTTAAAGCCTCTGCCTTCGGCTCGGGTCATGGTCCCAGGGTCCGGGGTTCGAGTCCTGCATCGGGCTCTCTGCTCAGGGGGGAGCCTGCTTCCCTTCCTCTCTCTCTGCCTGCCTCTCTGCCTACTTGTGTTCTCTGTCCGTCAAATAAATAAATAAAATCTCAAAGAAAAGATTTAAAGTGTTCTTTGAACAGGCAGTGATAAGCATACGGTGGTCACTAAGTGGGTGAAGCACAGTCTGGGTGGGGAGAATGAGAAGGCCGACAAGCCGGTCACAATGCAGCTTGAGTTGGTTAACCAGAGGTAGATTATTTTTTAAAAAATTTAATTTTATATAAGCAGTATGGGACCCCAATACCCATAACAGAAATGAAAAACCGTAAATAAAATTATAGTTCAGCTTCACTTTTAAGCATTGGGGCAAAAATCCTAAATAAAATTTAATCATATAAATATGAAATAATCATACAAAAGTGAGTTACATTTCAGATATGTAAGGATGGCCTAACATCAAAAAATTAATGAAATCCAGTATATTAATATTAATCGTAAGAAAAGCCTATGACCATCTCCACAGATGCCCAAAGTTATACTAGAAGTACCCAGTCATAATTAAAGGAGAACTCTCTTACAGTTTTCAGTTATGGAATAAATAAATTACAAGAATAGAAGTTAGAACATAGGGAATATAGTCAATGATACGGTGCAAGCATTGTGTGATGACAGATGGTAGCTACTGTTGGAGTGGGTTTAGCATACCGTATAGAGATGTTGAATCACTATGATGTACACCTGAAACCAGAGTAACTTTGTGTGTCACCTAGACTTAAATAAAAAAAATTAAAAATGAATACAAGCCATGGAAGACTGTGGACTCTGAGAAACAAACTGAGGTTTTTGAGGGGAGGGGAGTGAGGGGTTGTGTGAGCCTGGTGGTGGGTATTAAGGAGCGCACAGATTGCATGGAGCACTGGGTATGGTACGTAAACAATGAATGCTGGAACACTGAAAAGAGATAAAATAAAATAAAATGGAAAAAAATACAAATTCCTAAAAATCATCTCTTAGCAAAACATAGCAGGGACAGACATTCTTTCATTTCTCAAGGAGTTACCAATAAGAAGTGTCATATTTAGGAGTGCAATATTAAAAACACTTCCAATTACATGCCTTATTTTACTTGTAATATTCAAAATTATACTTGAGATATTAAGCAATCCTAAACATAGGGGATAAAAGAGGGAGAGAAACAAGAGACATGAAATTATTTGTAGATTTCACAATTATACACCCCAAATACACAAGGGAATAACCAAAAAACTCTTATAACTCATAGACTGAGTCCATTAAGATATCCAGATCCAATCTCAAAACAAAAAGCCATAGCTTTCCTCTATATCAGCCATGAATGACCAGAAAATATGAAAAGAAATGCAATCCCGCCTCTAACAGCAATAAAATGATAGATACATAGAGTAAAATTCTAACAAAAGTATGCAAAATATCTTGGGAGAAAAATACTAAATTTTATACAAGCCAGAATGACCAGAGGAAAGAGACATATATTGAGCTCATGAATGAGAAGGCTCACTATTGAAGCCTTGCATATGAAGGAAGGAATGCCTCCCAATATATACATTTAATGCTCTTTCGTTAAAAAACTATAGTAAGATTTTTCAGTAGTGGTAAAAAATTGATTCAGAAAAATCACAGGTGAAAGTAAATAAAACAATGCAGACAATTACCACGATCATTATAGTAACGATAAGAGAGCATGCACAAGCCCTATACTGTTTTTTTTTAACATGAATCACCTTAAATTCTTAAAACAATAATATAAGGAGTAGAAATAGACTCCTACATGTATGAGAATTTCATATTTGCGAGGGATAGACGGAAGAGACTTTTCAGTTAGTGCTATTCTGTGAGTGTTAGATCATTGGCTGTCTATATGGAAAAAAGTAAAATTAAATTTCTCTCTGCACACCATAAACAAATTCTGAGTTGAGTAAAGGTCTAGGTGTTTTAAGAACCTAAAAATTAGGTAGGGTAATGAAAATGTTTATTAACTTTGCATGTTTAATGTCTTTATGGACAACAAAGTGAGAAATTTAACCATATTAATCCTTAAAACTTCTGGAGAAGAAAAGTCTTCATAGTTAAGGTTAAAAATCAAGGGATGGGGCACGTGGGTGGCTCAGTTGATTAAACATCTGACTCTTGATTTTGGCTCGGGTCATGATCTCTGGGTTCTGGGTTCTGGGATCAAGCCCCACGTCTTTCTCTCCTTCTGCTCCTCTCCTTGATGGTGTGCACTTGTATTTCTCTCTCTCTCTCTCTTTGTTTCTCTCTCTAAAATAAATATTTTTTTAAAAAGTAAAAATAAAATATGCAAATTAAAGCAACACTGAGATACCATTACACATCTATTAGAATGGCCAAAATTGAAAATATTGTAACCCCAAATTTTGATGAAGATGTTAAAAAAAAACCCTTTTATTGCTGTTGGGAAAGCAGAAATGGTACAGCTACTGTGGAAGCCAGTTTGGTGGTTTCTTACTGAACTCTATATGCTCTTACCATAGGATCTAACAACTACCATAGGATCCAACAACTGTCTCCTAGATGTTTACATAAAGAAGGTGAAAATTTATGTCCACCCAACAAAAACTGTACACAGTTGTTTGAAGCAGTTTCATTCATAATTGCCAAAACTTGGCAACAACCAAGATGTCCCTCAGTAGTTGAATAGATAAACTGTGTCCATCCAGACAATGAACATTATTCAACACTAAAAAGAAATGAGCTATTGAACCATAAAAAGACATGGAGTAAGCATAGTGTATATTAAGTGAAAGATGCCAATCTGAAAAGGCAACATACTGTATAATTCCATCTCTGTGATATAATGGGAAAGGCAAGCTATGGGGACAGTAAAATGATCAGTGATTGCCAGGGAGACAATGAGGGGGGAGAAATAAATAAGTGGAGCATTGAGGACTCAGAGGGCAGTGAAAACACTCTGTATGATATCATAATAACGGGTGTATATAATTACATATTGGTCAGAACCCGGTGAATTTATAGCACCAAGAGTGAACTATAAGGTCAACTATGGACTTTGGGTGATAATGATGTCAATATAGATTCAACCATTGTAACAAATGTACTACTTTGGTGGGGGACCTTGATAATGGGGGTATGCCTGTTATAGAGCAGGGAGTATATACAAAATCTCTATACTTTTCTCTCACTTTTACTGGGAACCTAAAACTGCTCTAAGAAAATAAACTTTTGATTAAAAGAAAAAAGCTAATGGAGGTACATACTTGTAAAAGCAAAGAACAAATACCATGAATATTTTAAGAACTCCCATGAGTGAATATTCAGAAGTCACATATACTAATAAAACATCATAAAATGTAAAGAGGAAAGGAAAAGAAGAACACAAATGTACAGTATACTCAAGAAGACATGTTCAACCTTGCTTACATTCATAAAGTACAAATTAGAAGGATACAGAGTTTTCCAGGCATCAACTTGGCATTAATTAATTAATGCTGGATGATATAAAGATTAGCTGTAAGTGTGGGAACTCTGGGACTCAACGTATAGAATAGCCATTTTGGAGGGCACTTTGGCAATATTATTTTAAATTTGACATTTGTGGGAGTGCCTGGGTGGTGCCATCAGTTGTGCGTGGGACTCTTGGTTTCAGCTCAGGGTGAACTCAGGGTCATGAGATCTAGCCCTGCATTGGGCTTTGCACTCAGCATGGAGTTGGCTTGGGACTCTCTCTCTCTCCCTCCTTCTGCCCCTCCACTCCCCACTCTCTTTCTTTCTTTCTAAAATTAATAAGTAAATTAAAAAAAATAAATTTGACGTTTGCATCCCTCATCCTCCAGCAGTTTTCTAAATCAGTGATTGAAAAAGTGCATCTCCACTCTAGTGGCATCATTATCATCTGGGACCATGTTAGAAATGCAGCGTTTCTGACTTTTAGCAGGTGTTCCTAGTGATCCAAATGCCAGAATTGGACAACCACTCTTGCTTGTGCTGTTGGAATACTATGCTACAATTAAGAAAATATGGGATAGGTCTATATACCAAGATATATTGTTGTCAACAAAGCAAGCTACAGAGCAGGACATGGAGGTCAGCCATGTATGTAAGTGGTTCAGATAAGACTTGAGTTTTATCTTAAATGATTCCATTTGTTACAACAGAAAAAGTATTTCATATGATACATGTGCATTAAAATAAACAACTACAAAAAGCCTTACTGGGAATGACTAGACAGTGTAGACCAAATAGAACCATCATTGCCAAGTGGGCCATGTCTGGCGTGATTTCCAAATTGGGGTATGCCCATCCCGTAAAATACATGTTGGGTTTTTGGAGAGTATATTAGTTATATTACTTAAATGTGCAGTTTTGGTACCCCAAAACAAGAAAAAATAGAACTTTATTAGTTTTAAGGATGGATTGACACAGGGACCTTTGCTTGTTCTAAACATCTGATGGCCTATGAAATTGGCAGTGCACATATAAACGGAAAGAGTTGGAATTCTATAATGCAATTATGTGCCTCAGTAGTTGTACATTGCCTTTAATTTATTCAGTTTAAGTGGTGTCATAGAACATGTTCTTTTAATATTATTGAAGCTTGATGATAATCCGTAATGGCTACTAAAGTTAAAAAGATTATTTCAGATAAATGTGAACAGGTTAAACTATCACTAATGGAAAGTACACTTCAAATTTATGGAATAAAAAGGTTTCAAATTTTCCTTTGATGACAGATGCAGGATGCTGCATATTTGAAAACATATTTGGAAAGAAAACACATTTTAAAAAGTGGATAAAGTTTGCCTTTAAAAGTGAAGAGCAAGTTAACTGTTTTTATAAATGAATTATGCTGTAGAAAGAGCATTTTGAATGTTTGAAAGAGCTTGGAATGTGCAATTAATCATTACGTGATTTTGTTGCTAAAATCATGTAAGCCTTTGTGTATTTTTTTGCTTATTTGCTTACTTAACAAATCCTAAAAAAATCAACGTTCTGAACATTTTTGATGACTCAATTTTATTGGAATTTGGACCCATTTGCTTGGACGACTGAATGACAGGAGTGGAAATAAAAATTACTACCTCAAGTCTAGCAAAATATTCCTTAATAATCATTGACATTGGTCAGTTACAAATATAAATTATCAAGCATGCGCAAAAGGGAGCAGCCCATCTCTGACTGCTACACCGTTTCCTCCTTTTCCGCTCCTGTCTGCTACCCTCTTTGAAGCTAAGCCCTATAATTCTGTATTTGGTCTCCCCAGAGCTGCCTTTTAGTCTCCTTGCCCAACCCTACTCATGCATCTATCACTTTGGATTACTAAATGGATGTTGTAGGAAGGGCATCGCTGTCCTGTCGTAAGTCTAGTTCAAGGAGCTTACTCACAGCAACTAGGGGCACCTCTTAGGACTTAAAAAACATCTTGTCTCCTGTGCATTTGCTATAGGATGCAATAATCATTTAATACAAAGCTTATTTCATTCAGATTTTCAGCAAACACAAATACCTCCGATGAACAAAATGTAATTCCCTCAAAGAACTGGTGAACTAGGGAAAAAACAAGTTAATACAAAACAGTAAACAAGTGATGGGGAGAGCCTGAGGCCATATGGCTTATGTGACTAGCCAGGAGGAGAAAGGAGTTAAGGAACATTTTCAGCAGAAGTAATATTGGCCAGGAGGAAACTGGGGACATTCTAGGAATGAGCAAAAGCAGGAAAACGTGAAACAGTACAGTTTTGAGGGAAAATTACTACAGTTTGCTTTGCTGTGGTAGAAAACCTGTCAGCAGCTGAGGAAGCCTCTTGGTTTTAGGAAATTTTTTTATTACTAAATTATAAATTTATGGTTCTCAGCCCTGGCTATGTATCAGACTTGTCTGGGGCCCAAGTCCAAGAGTACTGAATTAGTACTTTAGGTTAGAGCTCAGGCACTAGATTTTTTTTTTTTTTTTTTTGACAAGATCAGTTAATTTTGAGGGGCTGAGAAATTTGTGTATAAAGTGTCTTTGTTTAATATTCTTTTGATGTTGCAAGGCCTTCCTACAGTGATGTTTATCTATTTTAGTAGGTATCTGCTACACCGAAGGCAGTACTCTCATAGATTTGAATAGTACTAAGGGTTCTTAGCATTGTCTTGGACATAAAGCTAGAAGGTTAAATTAATGTAGAGGAATTACATTAATAACCAGATTGTGGAAATTCTGAATACCTTGTTAAATTATTTAAAATTTAAATTGGTTAAAAAGGTAGATGATGATCTTTGAGCAAAACTAACTACAGTTAGTAGTTAAAAACTAGATGTGGCTCATGGAACATTCTCCATGATAGATCACATGGTAGGTCAGAAAACAAGTCTCAAATTCAAAACAACTCAGTTATTGAAGATAAAAAGAAAAAAAAAACCCAGAGAGAAGTGAAAAAAGAAATGCAACTTAATGGAATCCGGAATGCAGCAGAGGTGGTTCTAAGAGGGATATTCTTAGCAATACAGGCCTACCTCCAGAATTAAGAAAAGTCTCAAAAACTCTAATTTTACACTTAAAGGAACTAAAAAAAGAAGAAAAAAAAAAGAAGCTTAAAGTTACAAGAAGGAAGGAAATAATAAAGATCAGAGTGGAAATAAGTGAAATCAAGTCTAAAAAGACAATAGAAAAGATCAGCAAGATTAAGAGCTGGTTTTTTTGAAAAGGTAAAAAATTGGCAAACTTCCAGCTAGATTCACCAAAGAAAGAAGTTTCAAGTAAATAAAATCAGAAAAGAAAGAGAAGTTACAAGTGATAACACAGATATACAAAGGATTTTAAAGACTAATATAAACAATTGTATGCCAACAATTGAACAATCTAGAAGAAATGGTAAATTCCTAAAGATGTACATTCTGTACAAGACTGAATCATGAAGAAATAGAAAGTCTGAATAGACTGATTACTACGAAAGAGATTGAGTCAGCAATCAAAAACCTCCCAACAAACAAAAGTCCAGGACCAGATGGGTTCATTGGTGAATTCCACCAAACATTCAAAGATTTAACACCTGTATTCAAACTATTCCAAAAAATTTAAAGGAGGGAAAGCTGCTTCTTCTTCTTCTTCTTTTCTTAGATTCTATTTATTTATTCATGAGAGACAGAGACAGAGAGAGGCAGAGGCAGAAGGAGAAGCAGGCTCCCCAAAGAGCAGGGAGCCTGATGTGGGACTCAGTCTCAGGACCCCGGGGTCATGACCCCAGCAGAAGGCAGTCACCTAATCATCTGAGCCACCCAGGCACCCAGAAAGGAGGGAATGCTTCTAACTCATTTTATGAACCCAATTTTAACTCTTATACCAAAACTAGACAAAAACATCACACAAGGGGCGCCTGGGTGGCTCAGTGGGTTAAAGCCTCTGCCTTCAGCTCAGGTCATGATCTCTGGGTCCTGGGATCGAGCCCCGCATCGGGCTCTCTGCTCAGCAGGGAGCCTGCTTCCCTTCCTCTCTCTCCGCCTGCCTCTCTGCCTACCTGTGATCTTTGTCTGTCAAATAAATAAATAAAATCTTTAAAAAAAAAAATCACACAGAAAGAAAATTGTAGGCCAACATCCTTGATTTGCATGGAAGTAAAAAGCCTCAACCAAATGTTAGTAAACTGAATCCAACAATGTATTAAAAGGATCGTATATACCATAATCACGTGGGATTTATATCAGGGATGGAAGGATGGTTTATTTCTGCAAATCAATTAATGTAATACACCACATTAACAAAATGAGGGATAAAAATCATATGATCATCTCAATATATGTAGAAAAAAACATATGACAAAATTTGAAATCCATTTATGATAAAACCTCTCAACAAAATGGGTATAGAGGGAAGGTATCTTCAACATAATAAAAACCACATATGAGAAACCAACAGCTAATATCATATTCAAAGGTGAAAAGCTAAAAGCTTTTCTTCTAAGATTAGGAATAAGACAAGCATGCCCACTCTCTTCACTTTTTTTCTGTTGGAATATAGCAAGTAGGCAAGAAAAAGAAATAAAAGACTTTCATTCACATTGGAAAGAAAGAGGTAAAACTGTCACTATTTATAGATGATATGTTACTATGTGTAGAAAAACCTGAATACCACCAAAAAACTGTTAGAACTAATAAATGAATTCAGTACAGTTGCAGGATACAAAATTAATATACAAAAGTCTGTTGTGTTCCTTTACACTAATAACAAAATATTTAGAGAAATCAAGGAAGCAATACTATATTTAGTTGCATCAAAAAGAATAAAATATCTAGGATAAATTTAACCAAGAAGGTGAAAGACTTGTACACTGAAAACTATGAGACATTGGTGAAAGTAAGTGAGGAAGACACAAATAAATGGAAAGATATTCCTTGCTCATGGATTGGAAAATTAATACTGTCCAGATGTCTATACCACACAAAGCAATCTATAAATTCAGAGGAATCCCTATAAACTTCCAAAGGCATTTTTCATAGAATAGAACAAACGTATCTAAAATTTGCTTGAAACCACGAAGATCCTATATAGACAAAGCAATCTTGAGAGAGAAGAACAAAGAGGAACCATGGTCTCAGATTTCAAACTATGCTACAAAGCTGTAGTAATCAAAACAATATGGTATTGGCATAAATACAGACACATAGGTCAATGGAACACAATAGAAGGGCTAGAAATAAACCCACACATAGGTGCTCAATTACTTGTGATAAAGAAGCCAAGAATACACAATGGGGAGAAAAAGTCTCTTCAATATATGATGCTGAGAAAA
>RCUC01023899.1:0-12289 GCA_003697995.1 Taxidea taxus jeffersonii
AAAAAAAAAAGAATAGACAGAGCATCAGTGAGTTGTAGGATAACTTTCAGGTTGCTAATATTCATGTACTTGGAATCTTAAAATGGGGAGTGGGGACAGAAAAGTATATCTGAAGCCCCATGTTTCCCAAATTTTATGAAACCTATAAGCCAAGAAATCTGAGACGCTCAATGAGTCCTAAGTACTAGAAACATGAAGAAAACTATACTGAGGCACGTCATAATCAAATTGCTCAGAAGCTGAAAAAGAAGAAAGACACATTTCATGCAGAGGAGCCCAAATGAAGGTGGCAGCCAAGTTCACATGAGAAACAGTGCTCAGAGAACACTGACCAGGCCAGACCATATTCTGGGGCAAAACCAAGTGGTAAAGGGATTCAAATGGTACAACATGTGTTATCTGACCAAATGGAATTAAATGAGGAATCAATAAGAGAAGGATTTCTGGCAAATTCCCCCAATTTAGAGATTGACACATTTCCAAATAACTCATAGGTCAAAGAAGAAATCCAAAGGGAAGTTATTTTGAACTGAAAGTATTTTGAGCTGAATTAAAATGGACACGATACAACATGCCAAAATTTGGGGAGAGCCCGTAAGCAGTACTTAGGACAAGCATAGCACACGTCACCGTAAGCAACTAGAAAGGAAAGACCCAATGAGACCCAAAGGAGACAGATGAAAAGAAGTCCTAAAGATCAGAGATACAGTCAGTGAACTAGAGTACACATTTGCAGACTACGGCCTGCGGCTGGCTCCTTCTTTTTGGAAATAAAGTTTTACACAAACACAATTGTGCCCTTTTGTTTACGAATTGTCTGCGGCTGCTTTTTAGCTCTAACCACGGAGCGGGTGGAGCCGAACAGAGACCATATGGCCCCACAACCTAAAATATTTACTATCTAGCCCTTTTAAAAAAGTTTGTTAACCAGAAACACAATAAACAAAATCTGTAAAACAGAAAGCTAGGTTTTTGAGATTAAAACATCGGTAAACCTCTAGCAGTAATGATCGGAGGGGAAAAAAGAAGATATAAACTGTCAACATCAGAAATGAGAGAGGTGACATTACTACTGATTCTCCAAATATTAAAAAGATAATAAGGGTATATTACAGACATCTTCCCGCCAGTACATCTGACAACTTAGATGAAAGAAATTCCTTGCAAAACACAAACTACCAAATCTCACTTGAGAAGAAATACAAGTATGGATTAAAGAATTGGATCTGTTATTAAAGACCTTCCCACAAAGAAACGTGAGGTCTAGGTGGCTTCGCCATTGCATTCTACCAAATATTAAAAGTATAAAATAATAGCAACTGTACACAAGCCCTTCCCCAAAAATGAAAAGGTGGGAAGTACCAGGTTATTCAGTGAGGCCAGTATGACCCCGGTACCAGTTGTCAGTGGGGGCGGTGGCAAATCAACAGAGAAATGACAGTCTGTTCTTCCAACGGTGCTGGGAAAACTAGGCGTCTGTATGCCAAAGAATGAGGTTCAACCCATGCCTTGTGCCAAATACAAAAATGAACTCATGGATCTAAATGTACATGCTGAAACCATGAAACTTCTAGGAGAAAAAAAAAACAAACTTTAGGACGTGGGGTTAAGCAAAGATCTCTTAGCTACAACACCAGAAGCACACTCCCTAAAGGAAGAACAATGGATACATTGGGCTTCGCTAAAATTAAAAACTCCTGCTCTTGTAAAGACCCTCTTAAGAGAACAAAAAAAAAAAAGAGGCACAGATGGGGAGAAAGATTTGCAGAGCACAGATCTGATAAAGGACTTGTATCCGGAATATGTAAAGAACTCTCCAAACTCAGTAAGGCAAAAATGAACAATCCATTTCAAAAATGGACAAATAATCTCATCAGAGATTTCACTGAAGGAGAGACACAGACGGCAGTGAAGTACATAAAAAGAGGTGTCCAGAATCATTCGTCATTTGGGAGCTGGAAACTGAAACATGGTGCTGTCCCTCTGCACGTGCATCAGAGCAGCCAGGAGTAAGAAAACCAACCAGCCCGGGTGCTGGCCAGTGAGGCCTGGAGCTCTCGTCCTCTGCTGGCCGTCGGCAGAATGGTGCCCTCACTAGGGAAGTCATTTGTGGCCATTTCTTAAAAGTTGCACATGGGGGGATGCCTGGGTGGCTCAGTTGGTTAAGCGGCTGCCTTCGGCTCAGGTCATGATCCCAGAGTCCTGGGATCGAGTCCCACATCGGGCTCCTTGCTCGGCAGGGAGCCTGCTTCTCCCTCTGCCTCTGCCTGCCTCTCTGTCTGCCTGTGCTCGCTCTCTCTCTCTCTAACAAATAAATAAATAAAATATTTTTAAAAAAAAAGTTGCACATGGGTATATAAAAATATGCATATGTAGGGATGCATGGGTGGCTCAGTTGGTTAAGCGGCTGCCTTCGGCTCAGGTCATGATCCCAGCGTCCTGGGATTGAGTCCCACATCGGGCTCCTTGCTCGGCGGGGAGCCTGCTTCTCCCTCTGCCTCTGCCTGTGTGCTTTCTCTAACAAATTAAAAAAAATTTAAAAAAAAATAAAATTAAAATATGCATATGTAAACATTCACAAAGACGTACGTGCAGGCTCAGAGTGGCAGGAGGGCAGGACTCGAGGCAGGGGCCCAGCTGGGCGGGAGAGTGCCTGCCAACCTCTGGGCAGGACTGAGACAAGTTTGGTGGGAACTCGAATGAAGCTTATGTGACATGAGTGGCTCCCTTGAAGAAAAAGAATTTGAAACAAGAAGTCAAGATGAGGTACAAAAGTGCGTATTGAGGACAAGCAAATAACTACAACAAATTCTTGGAGTCCTAGATCCCTTTCTTCTGAGTCATCTTGAGATGCGGGTTCAGAGAAGCTTCCTGGTGGCATCTGGCTCCCCCCCCCCCCACGCCTTCCTCGCAGTGGAAGCCCACTGAGCCTTGGGCGCCACCTGTCTGGCTTCAGGCTCTGCTCTCTCTGCCCTGGCTCCCCTCCCCTCCACCTCCACAGCCCTGCTGCCCAGCAGGGACAGGGCTTGAGTGTGCAGAAGGCATCCTGGGACCCCAACAAGGCAAGCTTATCTCCTCGCTTGCCACCCTCCTGAGCTTTGGGCCGCACAGGCCTCTCCAGACAGCAAGGACACACCCCACCCGTGCTCTAGCTCTCAGAGCACTCTCCTCTGCTTACTGGTCCTTGGGGGCTTCACCGTGACCACCATCAGACAGGCCCTTGCAGGCTGTCAAGCCAGTTCCGGAATCACTCAGTGTCTTCCTTTCTCCATCTAAAAATGCAGAAATTAATAATACCTCCTTCCGCAGTCTTTGTGAAGATGAAAGAATCCTACGAAGGTGTGTCTGTCAGTTTTGTCCACTTAAGTGTCTGCAGCTTCTAGAAGAGACCCAAGCAGGTACCAGGTGCTCAGAAAGCACTTGCTCCTGTCTGGTCTCCGTCCGGGGCTGCAGGCTCTAGCAACAGGTGTCCTGGGTCTCACAGTTCTCCCTAACCTGCTGTCTCAGCCCCTTAAGAACCCAGGTCTCTGGGACTCACACTCCATACCCCCTCCAACCCCCGCAGACAGTCCTGTTTAAGGTCTGAGGCTCTGGGGCCACAAACCAGTACATGGGGGAGTTACATATTGCAGGATGTTGGGGATGAACAAAGACAAGATTATTCTAGGACATCCCTTAAGTCACCTATAAAGTTCAATATAACTGGGTTGTGAGTACATCCCAAAGATTAGTTCATTTACACATGAAAATGTAAGAACCACTGGAGCAACATTAGGGACAAATTCACTTAATAAACATCTGTCGGAACTTTGCCACCCTCTGCCTTTAGTTAAACGACCCAGTGTCTAGCTGTGAGTAGGGGGGATAGGTGGAGGATTCTGGAGCGTCTTGCTTCACACTGGTTTAATATCAAGCCTCTCTAATGTTACTTCTGGAGAGTTAGGTCCCATCGTCAGGCTGGGGAAGGAGGGCAGGCTGCGATGTCAGAGCCTAAGTTAAGGCTCCGTCGGTTAAGCATCTGCTTTCGGCTCCAGTCATGATCCTGGAGTGCTGGGATCGAGCCCCACATCGGGCTCCCTGCTCAGTGGGAAGCCTGCTTCTCCCTCTCCCACTCCTCTTGCTTGTGTTCCCCTCTCTCTCTCTGTCAAATAAATAATTAAAATCTTAAAAAAAAAAAAAGGCACAGAGCAGTGTTGCCCTGTGGACTAGGAGGCGGAAAGCGGATTCAAAACAAAATACATAGCCGGGGCTCTCTGGGTTCTGCATTTCTCCCAGCTGGCCTCAGATAGGAGTGCTTTTTCCCTAACAGTGCCCAGGGTGCTCTAATGATTTCCGTTTTGATGTAGAAATGTAACAAAGACCAAAGGAGAACACTGAAACCTGGAAAGGCTTCAAAAAGTGTGAAAGGGGTAGGTGGGGTGGGATGCGGGGGCTGACAAACTGGAACCAGGAAGCTTGAGCAGGTCTGGGAGAGGTGGCCTTCTCCCACCCCGTCCCGGGGGGTGGAGGGTGCAGTGGGAGCCCGTACCCCGGGGTCACGGTCGTGCAGGAGTCCTTGTAGTAAGCCTGTGTCTCCTGTCTTGCAGGTGGTGCCGGGGAGCGGGAGAAGGTGCCAGCCAACCCCGAGGCGCTCCTGCTCATGGCCAGCTCCCAGCGTGACATGGAAGACTGGGTGCAGGCCATCCGCCGGGTCATCTGGGCCCCACTTGGCGGAGGTACTGCCCGTAGATCGCATGCTCACCCTCTAGAACCCTTGCCTTCAGGTAATCTTCCCCCCTCCCTGGCTCTGCACCGAGCCTGCAAAGACCCCTCTTGCCCAGGGCTTGCCGGCTGTGTCCCGAGTGGCCTCCAGCAGGCAGGCCAGTCTGGTCTTCTGCTGCCAGCCACCAGGAGTCACACCTCCCGTGCACCCAGGGGACAGCAGCAGGGGCCATCAGGGCAACATTTCAAAACATGCCCTCCTCCAGCGAGAATCCCATGGCAGGTGCGTACCTGCCTCCCTGCGCCCAGAGCCCTGCTGGGCAGCAGGTGTTCATGCGGTGGTGTGTACTAGGCCCGGGACCCCTTCCCCTGCCGTGCTCCCTGCAGTCTCACGTAGGGCTGCCCACACAGCCTGCTTCCGGGTCCCCATTTGACAGCAGCGGCTGCCGTCTAGTCCCTTCCGCCTTGATTAAGAGCACTTATTGGATGCCTGAAGTGTACCTGGACTTATCCCAGGTGCTAGGAATTCAGTGATAAACAACATAGAGAATTCCTCCACCCTCCCCATCCTCTCAAGTAAAGGTGTCACATGATGTCCAGCAGGGAGAAGCGTAATGAAGTAAAGCTCAGTAGGATGAGAGGGACGCTGTGTTAGACACTGTCACTCAGCCATCTCAATGAGGTGGCCAGGAGAGCCAACGGAATGCTGGATGAGGAGTATTCAGGTGGAGAAGTCAGCAAGTGCAAAGGCCCTGAGGTGGTAATGCATGATGTGAGCACAGGGAATCTCAGGAAGGCGAGTGGGACTGAGGGAATGAGGGCAGAAGAGTGGAAGATAGAGGGCAGGAGAGGTCACCGAGGCCTTGGGGACATGCTGGGGATCTAAATTGATGGGGCACTAGAAGGGCTCTGAGCAGGAGACAGACATGCCCCTACTTGGATTTATAAAGGGCTGCCTGGCCGCCTTGTGAGGGTGGAGCATCGAGACAAGAGTGAACGCAGCATGTTCAGACAGCCCTCAGACACGGGTGACGGGGGCCCGGGCTGGCATGGGAGTGGAGGAGACGGTGAGGAGAGGTCAGCCACAGGTGTGTTCTGAAGTTATTGCTGCCGGGCTTTGCTGAGGGACGTGAGGTGTGAGAGCAAGTAAGCGTGGCCCCTGTTGTGCAGCTGCTATTTCTGTAGGTTGGTGTCCCTCCACAATCATGAAAGAGCTTTCAGAAGAGGTCGCCATGGTGCTTGGGCTGGGGCTCCATTCCCTGCTGAGTGTGGAGGGGGAGGGCTGCTGGCCTGTGGCCATGTGAGCTGTGGATGTCCTCTCTCCCCCACACAGTGTCTGAGTGGTGGAGAGTCAGGCAGGGGCTAAAGCTTGCCTGTGGGGGCTTGGAGCCCATCTCTAGACCCTGGGTGCGCTACAGGCTGAGCCCCTTCCTCACGCCTCCCCCTGCCATCTCTCCTCCACTGTTGCTGGCTGCAGCCTCCCCAAATGCCTTTCCTAGAGCCATGAATCCTCATGGATTCATGAGAGGAGAGAGGAGAGTCAATAGAATATCAAAGTTAGGTGCTCTCCTGTGTGGCCTCACACCGTTAGCCTTGGCCTCCCTGGCCCTGATATCTGCAGTGGCTTTGACCCCAGACCCAAGCCCACCCAGGGATTTCTGCAGCCTTCCGAGACTTCCTTTGGTGCAGGATCATTGAAATCGAACCCTGGGAATGAAGTAGAGCCCAGAGGCAGACCTTCCTGCAGCTGGACTTTGATTATGACACTGCCAGCTTGGAACTGGAGAAAGGAAAACATCGTGACCTTTGGGTAGGGAGAGATTTTTTGCAGGAGTTCCAAAAGTCCTCAGTCTCATAGGAACAATGTGATCAGCTGTCCTCCACAGAATGAAGGGAGTCTGTTCTCAAAAGGCAGATTAAGGAAATGGAAAGATGGGACGCCTGGGTGACTCAGTTGGTTGAGCGGCTGCCTTTGGCTCAGGTCATGATCCCAGCATCCTGGGATCGAGTCCCACATCAGGCTCCTTGCTCAGCAGGGAGCCTGCTTATCCCTCTGCCTCTGCCTGCCACTCTGTCTGCCTGTGCTCGCTCCTGCTCTCTCTCTGACATAAATAAATAAAAATCTTTAAAAAAAAAAAAGAAAATGAAAAGACAAGCTTACAGGGTGGGAAGTGTCTGCTGCACACGCAGCCATTGGACAATTTATTCCTCAAACTCCTGCAAAGACTGGCAAGACGGCAGAAGCCTGGGCAGGAGACTCGAACAGGCCCTTCACCAAAACAGAACTGCTCGGAACCAGCGAACCCCGGCAGGGGCGCTCGTCCCCACTGGTGAGCAGGGAGGCGAGTTGAAAAGCGCTCCACTGGCCAGAAAGACTAAAGGGAAACTCTGGGTGGTTCCAAGTGGTTTCAGGATTGAGTGCTCAAGGCACCTGTGTGTCTTGCTGGGGAAGCCTGCGTCATCTGTAACAGCGGATGCCATGCACATGCAGGCCCCAGCAGCTCCATTTCTATGCATGCCCTTGGTGGAAATCTGTGCCCATGGGAGCGCCTAGCGGGCGCAGTTGGTTAAGGGTCCAGATCCATCCCTCCCTCTGCCCCTCAGCATTTATCAAATTCCTCAAGCTGTGAGCTGAAGAGCATGTAAGAATTAAAACAGGAACCGTCATCAAAGACGCTTATCTCCTTTCTACCCAAAGCGTGGAGGAAACGCAGAAATCCCAGGGCTTAGCGATGGCTGACATGTCTGGGCAAGCCGTGGGCACTCCCAGGTGGGTGCAGTCAGCCTCTGCCGCTTTCCTGGCAAAGCTGTTATTAGCCTGGGTTCCCCTGGAAAGGAGGCTTAGAGGATCAATCCTTCTTTCGCTGTTGATCGTGGAGTCTGTGAGCTCTTTCAAGCATGTTTGCTCTGGTGCAGAGCGGGCCACCTCTGACAGGCGGGAATGAGCAGTGTGCCTGCTGCAGTCAGGGGAGTGCCCGGCTGTCCCCACAGAGCAAGCGGGGTGGGTGCGGGGGCAGACATGGGGTCCGCGGAGCCTGTTACCATGGATGGCCTGCTCACGGGTGGCCCTGACTGCAGTACCTCTTGTCTGGGCATTCATTCATTCATTCCACCAGTCATTCGTTCACTTGGGAATGTGTTCTAGGGGCTGGGGATACAGCAGTGAGCAGGACAGACAAGGTCCCTGCCCTCATTGTGGACAAACCAGGGAACAAGTAAGATAAGGAAACCCACTGCAGTTTAGAGGAAGATGAGTTCAGTGGAGAAAGATAAGGTGGGGAGAGCAAGCAAGAATGATGGGGTCAGAGTTTCATGACCTTTGAGTAAAGGAGATGAAAGGGTGAATTACACATATATCTGAACAGAGAATTCTGGATGCAGAGGCAGCAGTGTCCATGTTGGAAGAGCAGCAAGGAAGCCAGTGTGCCTGGAGCAGAGTCTGCGAAGAGAGAGAGAGAGAGCAGGAAACTGGTCAGAGAGGCAGTGGGGATGTAAATTGGTGGGGCCTTGTTGTCATGGTGACTCTTGCTTTTCCTGAACACCTTGGTGCCATGGGCGGGTTTCGAACTAAGAATGGCGGAGTCTGACTTGGGTTCTGACAGTATCCCTTTGGGCACGTGTTGAGACTGGATCAAAGAAGGCAAGGACAGAAAACAGGGAGATTAGTTAGGGGTTCATTATTCAGTAATTCCAGTGAGAGATGATGACAGCTTGGTCCCAGATGGTACTGGTGATGAGAAGTAATCAAATTCTCGATATATTTTAAGGTAAAGGCAGTAGTATTTCCCTGTTGGAATGGAAGAAAGGTATAAAGGAATGAGAAAAGTCAAGGGTAATCCCAAGATATTCTGTTCCAGGCAGCTGGAGAGATGGATTAGTCATTAACTGAAATGAGAAAGACCAGAGGAAGTGCAGTGTTTGGAATGCAGATAGAGAGACCATACTGGAGCTTAGTCTGAGATACCTGTTAGAGACTTAAGTTTAAATGTCCAGTGAACAATTAAACATTTAAGTGTAGAGACTTGGAGAGAGAACTGGGTTGGAGAGAGTATTTGGGGGCTGTTGACACATAGATAGGGTTTGAAGCCATGAGGCTGGGTGAGACACCATGGAGCAAAGTGTAGGGACAACAGATGACTAGGGTTGAGCTCAGCTCCCTGCTGCCTTAAATACCTATGGTTCTGGTGGAGTGGTGGAGATAAAGCCTGAGAATAGGGGGTCCGTGAGGAAGGACAACAGGAGGGGAATTAGAGCGTGAGAATAACCAAGGGTTTCAAGAAGTTTGTTGTAAAGGGAAAGAGAAATGGGACAGTATGGGGTGCCTGGGTGGCTCAGTGGGTTAAAGCCTCTGCCTTCCGCTCAGGTCATGATCCCAGAGTCCTGGGATCAAGCCCCGCATCAGGGGGTCTCTGCTAGACAGGGAGCCTGCTTCCTCCTCTCTCTCTGCCTACCTCTCTGCCCACTTGTGATCTCTGTCAAATAAATAAATAAAATATTTTAAAAAAAAGAAATGGGACAGTAGCTGGAGGCAAATTCAGGTAAAGAGAGGACTGTTTTGTTTTGTTTGAGTTGGGAGATAAAACAGCAATTTGAAAGGTTGATGGTACAGCAGAGGGAGAGAAGAAGGGCTAGGGCACCAATAGCTCTCATGGATATAAAAATCCTCAACAAAATGCCTACAAACTGCATCCAGCAATATATGAAAAGACAGTACACCATGACCAAATGAGATTTACCCCAGGAATGCAAGGGTGGTTTAACACCTGAAAAACAACAAGTATAATACATCAAAAGAAGAAACGACAAAAACCACATGATCATCTCAGTAGACTCAGAAAAAAGCATTTAATATGGTCTGGTACCCTCCCATGATAAAAACTTGCCAGGGTCTAGGGATAGGGATAGAAAGGAATTTCCTCAACTTGACAAAGGGTATCTACAAAAAACTCAGAAGCAACATCGTATTTATGGAGGAAGACTGGAACCTTCTCTGAGATCAGGAAGAAGACGTGCATTCTCACTTTTCTCACTTCTAATCAGCACTGTTCTGGAGGTTCTAGCCAGAGCAGTTAGGCAAGAAAATGACATAATACATCCAGATTAGAAAGGAAGAAAGAAGTAAACGTATCTCTTATTTGCAGATAACATGATCTCATGTACAGAAAATCTTAAGAAATCCATTAGAAAACAGACATCACAAAAACAAATACAGCAAGAATGCAGGACATAAGGTCAGCACACACAAATCAGTTGTATTTCTGATCAGGGGCAAAGAGCAAACTGGAAATGAAATTAAGATAACTTTGTTTACAGTAGCATCGCAAAGAGAAGAGAATAGTTAGGAATCAATGTAACAAAAGAAGTATAAAACTTACTGCTCTGAAAGTGATAATAGATTGTTGAAAGAAACTGAAACATACCTAAGTAAACAGGAAGACATCCCATGTTCATGGATCAGAAGACTTGATCTTGTGAAGAGGGCAGCATTCTCCTGTGGATGTCTGGACTTCTGGGCCCAGCTCTGGGAACAGGAGCAGCACCTCCTAGCCAGCTCACTGTGATGGGAGAGGAGGGACCCACAGAGAAGCCAGGGCTGCCTGGCATCTGGCAGGCGCTTGCCTGGGTATTTGGAGAGGACTGCAAGCCCTCAGGGGTGGGTCTGATGTTGCACTGATGCGTGAGAGGAGGCAGAGTGAGCATAGATTTCAGCACTGGACTGTGGTCTCGTGATCTGGCTCTACCCTTCACTTGTATGACCCTGGGTATGCCAGTTACCCTCTCTTTTTCTGCAAAAGGGGAATAAGAGTGTCTTTGTAGGATTGTCAGGGGATCAGGAGAGAAGATTGATGCAAAGTACTCAGCACTTTCTTTTTAAAAAAAATAACAGTGGATTTCTTTACTTTTCTTTTTAAGATTTTATATCTTTATTTGACAGAGAGAGAGAGAGCACAAGCAAGGGGAGTGGCAGGCAGAGAGAGAAGGGGGGGAAGCAGGCTCCCCACTGAGCAGGGAGCCCGATGCAGGGCTCCATCCCAGGATCCTGAGATCATGACCTGAGCCCAAGGCAGATGCTTAAGGGACTGAGACTCCCAGGTGCGCCCGCAGTACTACGTAGCCCTGACTCATCAGCAAACACAGCACATCTGCCCTCTGCAGGCAGGGCATGTGGCAGGGCAAAAGAGAGATGAGAGGGAGCTACTATCCCACTCCCCAGACAGCCACTAACCAGGAAAGTAAATCTCAAGGCACACAGCAGTATTCTCAAGTGTTGGACAGCATCAGAGTCACCCAGAGGAAGGCCTGAGAAAGTAGGCTACTGGCTTCACCCTCGGGCTTCCTGCTCACTCCTTGCTCTAGAATTTGTATTTCCAACAGGCTCACAGGTGCGGCTAGTGCTGCTGGTCTGGGGCCCACATTCTGTGAACCTGTGTTTTAGAACATGTCGAATGCTTTAAATTCTGCACCTGTGCTGAGTGCCTTATATTGCTTCATCCGAGCCCCAGCCCTGCTTGGTAGAGTAAGAAGAGGGACCCTGCCCCATACACTCCGCTTCCAGCCCCAGGGTTCCCCCAAGCCCCTCCCTTACAAAATTCTGCCCACAGACCCCTGTGGACCTCTGTTCCTCCTGCCTGGTGTTGCAGGCTTTGCAACAGCTTTGCTGGTATATTCGCCCTCCTAGTATATATCCCTGAGGCCGGCTATCTGTCCACTCTTCAAACTTTGGAAGTACAGGGCTGTGGGCTCATTTCACTGGGACACCATCTTGCCTTTGACAGAACACATCTCTGCAGAAAGGTAATTTAAGTTTGGACAGACGGTCTGTCCAATTACTAGCTGTGTGACCTTAGGAAAATTACACAACCTCTCTAGGCTTTAGCCGCTATGTCTGTAAAATGCGGACATTAATACTAACTCTCAGGGCTGCTCAAGACACCCGACTTTTAAGTCCCAAGCCCCAACTCTGAAGGCAGGAGCCCAGCTTTAGATATGAGCTCGGCACTCCCCAGGCTGGGTGAGCCCGACGAAGAATTACCTGACTTTCCTGGGCCTCCTCTGCTCCACCGGGAACACCTGCCTCCCAGCCTGCGGAGAACGGGAGCTGCTACAGCGAGTCCTCAGCGCCCCGGCAGGGAGGAAGGGACCCTCGTTGGGAGCTGCTGCCGGCATTCATTCCTGGGGAGCCTGGCCCCATCGAGCATTCGGGAAAAGGGGGTGAGAACGTCTGAACGGGGAGCTCTCCCGAGGGCCAACTCCAGGCGTGGCATCTCAGGAACTCGCGAGTGCCGGCCCTCCCTCCCGCCCTCCCTGCACGGTCCGGGGGCCCGGGGCGGGCGGGCGACGGGCAAGACGCTACCTGCGCGCGTGCCGGGCATTCCTGCGCCGCCGCACCGGGCGCGCCATGGGCCTGATGCCGGCCGCGCGGGCCTTCTCCCGGTGCTGCGCCTGCCCGCGGCCGCCCTGCCGCCTGCCCGCCTGCTGCGCGCCCGCCGCCCCAGGTAGCGCGGGACCGGGAGCGGGGCCGCGGGCGAGGAGGGCGCGGCGCATGCGTCTCGCGGGGGCGCGGCGGGGAGCGCGCGAGGGTCGGGGT
>RCUC01023919.1:0-13500 GCA_003697995.1 Taxidea taxus jeffersonii
GTCTGAAGAGATACCCCTTCTTTCCTGGCACAAGCTCTCCTCCTTGACATCCCTATTCACCACTATAACTTGCTGACTCCCAGCCATTACTCCCAGCCCAGAGGGTCTGTCTACCTCAGCTGCCTACCCCAAATTCTACTTCCATGTTCAAAGGCAAAGAAGACATCATGTTCCCCAGAATGGATACTCCTCTAAACTCTTGCCCTCAACTCCTCCCTCTCTCTTAACCAACCCCACAACCTACCCATTTACCTCCTCATGTTTTCTTAACTGCATTCTTTTTCCCCGTTCACTACTATCACCTTAATCCAAGACACCTCATTTGTCTTCCAGACCATCCCAATAGTCTTCCAACTCATCTCCCTGCTTTTGGTCTTGTCTATGCTCCAGACAGCAGCAGCACAATGAACTTTTCAAATATAACTCTGATCCCATCACTGTTCAAAATTCTTTGATGTCATCTTAGTGCTCCTAGGTTAAAATTAAAATCATGAACAAGGCCAATTCGGCACAGCAGTCTGTCCCAGTCTGGTGATGTATCTCTCTTTCCTTTGTTCTTTACCCCTTTCCCATCCCACCACCCCAAGCCATTCTGGTCTTCTCTGTTTCTTAAAGCTACCACACTGTCACCCACCACAGGACCTTTGCACATGTTGGTGTGCCCCCACACCCTTAATTTGGGAAGTTGTTCCTCTTCCATACTCTCTTCATCTAGTGATTTCCTGGGCATCCTTCATTCAGATGTCAGCTCAGGCTGTATTTCTCAAGGAAGTCTATCCTGATCCCAACCACAAGTCAACATCAGGGTCCTTTCTTACACATTCCTTTCTTTCAAATCACTCTTCTTAGTTCATAATTGTACTTCCACCAGTACCACTATTTAATTAATGGTTTCTCTTTATTAGTGCAGAGGCCATGTCCATTTTTGCCTCTGATCCTATTCCCCAAACCTACCACAATGCCCAGCATATCGTAGGCCCTCCAGTAAGGATTTGTTGAAGGAGGAGTAATATTTGTTGAATTAATGAACTGATGAATGAAAAAGAAAGAAAGAACAATGATCAAGTGTCTCACTGAATTGGTATCAGCAGAAAAAGATGCTCAGTGTAGGGGGAATGAATGTTAAGTTCTTATGGAGAATAGTCAGATTTACCTGAGAGTTGATGGACCAATAGGGTTTATACAGAGATGAGAGGACCAGGAAGGGTATTGTGGCTGAGGAATGGTGTGTATAAAAGCATGGAGTCAGGTGCAGGTGTCCATGTCAGGAACTCACTGATGATCAGACTGAACTCGTAAGGCAGGGATAAACTGTGGGGGCTTTAAAATGACCTCTAGCAGTGTTATCCCGTGGGCAATAGGTCTGGTGAAAACACCGACCTGCCTAGCTTAAACCTCACCACTTAACTTTCCTCAAAAGGCTTTGCACCTCGTTACCTCCCACAGGAAGAATTACTTATCAGAACTCACCAGTTTCTGACCATGACCTGATTTCATGTTCCTCCACCGTGCCCCTGTGGGTGGAATGGAAGTTAGATACTTTTACTTCTGTTGAAGTGTCCGCTTTGTGTTCTGAGCTACAGAAATCTATTCTTGATTCTCTAATATTTTCAGAACTGGGAATGTAGTTTATTTACAAGTACAGAACCCTACAAAGTCAGAAGTGGTTCCTGGGTCAGCAGCATAAGCATCACATGGGAACTTGTTATAAATGTTAACTCTTGGCCCACACCCAGACCCAACTTGGTCGGGGGACAGCAGTCTGTTTTAACGAGCCCTCTCTTGAGTCTGATGCCCTCTCCAGTCAAAGACTGCAGTAAAGCTCATCTAATCTCCCCACATGACAGATTTAGACACTGAGGCCCAGAAAATAGTGCCCAGTTCACAGCGGCAGACATTCAAGAATCATACATTGAGTGGAAGAGAGAGGAAAATGACTTCCCTAGGAAGACATAAAGAGGTAGTGGCAAAACTAGGTGCTATTTATTTTATGTTAATTAATTTTTTTTTAAGATTTTATTTATTCATTAGTTAGAGAGAGAGCGAGCACAGGCAGACAGAGAGGTAGGCAGAGGCAGAGGGAGAAGCAGGCTCCCTGTTGAGCAAGGAGCCCGATGTGGGACTCGGTCCCAGGACGCTGGGATCATGACCTGAGCCGAAGGCAGCCACTTAACTAACTGAGCCACCCAGGCGCCCCTATGTTAATTAATTTTTTAAGAGATTTTATTTATTTATTTGGCAGAGAGAGAGCATGAGCAGAGGGAGCAGCAGGCAGAGGGAGAGGGAGAAAAAGGCCCCTTGTGGCGTTAGGAGCCGGATGCAGGGCTTGATCCCAGGGCCCCGGGATCATGACCTGAGGTGAAAAGTGGACATTTAACCGACTGAGCCACCCAGGCGCCCCTATTTTATGTTAAATTTATAGATCTTTAAATTTTTATTTATTTTCCCCAAGAACTTAAATTCTTTGTATTCTGTGCATACATTTATATATATACATATATATTTTATTTTTTTAAAAAATTTTAAAAAGTTTTTATTTATTTGACAGACGGAGATCACAAGTAGGCAGAGAGGCAGGCAAAGAGAGAGGAAGGGAAGCAGGCTCCCTGCGGAGCAGAGAGCCCGACGTGGGACTCGATCCCAGGATCCTGGGAACATGACCCAAGCCGAAAGCAGAGGCTTTAACCCACTGAGCCACCCAGGCGCCCCTATACATATATATTTTAAATAGGAACTATATTTATGTGGTTTAAAATTCAAAAGGCATAACAGTATACAAAAGAGTGAAAATTACCCCCAAATAAATAAGAGCTTAAAAAGAAAGTGAGGGGCACCTGGTGGTTCAGTTGTTAAGCATATGCCTTGGGCTCAGGTCACGATCCCAGACTCCTGGGATGGAGCCCCGCATTGGGCTCTCTGCTCAGCAGGGAGCCTGCTTCTTCCTCTCCCACTCCCCTTGCTTGTGTTCCCTGTCCCACTGTGTCTCCTTCTGTCAAATAAATAAATAAAATCTTCTTTTAAAAAAGAAAGTGAAAAGTTAGAGCAAAATTTTTTTTAAACGGTACGCGTGAAAAGTCTTCCTTTTGCCTCTATTCCCAGATACCTAGCAGTCAAACTCTCTTGGGATAATCACTCAGATTCTTGTGTATTCTAGAAGCGTTTGCCTTTTGTAAAGACGACAGCATGCCACAGTTCAGCACCTTGTCAAAAGGTATCTTAAGTATACATTTACAACTTAGAAACCGTTCTTCTTGGTGGATTAGTCAATCTCCTAGAATTGTCATAATATCATCACAGGATTCAAGTCTTAATGATTTTACTAATAAGGTAACTGCTTTCCTCATTATGTAAAACAGTTCCTATTGGGTAATTGGCACCAGGAGCTTTTTCACTCATGAACTAATTAACAGAACTACTACTTTCACATTCCTTGGATCAATTCCTTCCTTAGATCAAGACTCTGGGATTCCAGAGTGGAATCAACAAATGAAGGCTTACTCAGAACCTCAGGTGCCCTCTCCTCTCCGTTTCCCCCAAAGCATGAGAGAGTCACACGACCTGTTCCCATGCCCATCTGTCCACTGGCTGTCCCGTCATTCCAAGGCAGGGACAGCATCCTACTCATCTTATGTCCCCAGATGCTCAGTCAACGCTCATTGAACCAATACGCTGAGGTAAGCCGATGAGACGGGGAGTCCTTCAGCCCTGACTCGGAGCCAGGGATGCAGTCTCTTATTCTCTGTTTCGGGCTGAGTGCCCTACAGCCCCAGCTGGGATATTGTAGATAGTAAGGCTCTGCACAGACTTTTCTGCACTGGAGCTTTTCTGTACGGGACCAGCTAGCAAATATTCTCAGGCTTGTGGGCTCTATGATCTTGGGACGCAACTTCCCGGCTGCAGCGTGAAAGCAGCCATAAAATGATATATGGCCGTGTTCCAATACAACTTTATTTACGGACACAGAAATGTGAATTTTACATATTTTTCTCATATCAAGACATATTACTGTTCTTCTTCTGATCTTCTCTTCAACCATGAACAAATGTAAAAACCGTTCCTTACCTCACAGGTGTGGGCTGGGTTTGGCCCCGGCCAAAGTTTGCTGACCCCATTCTGATGCATCAAAGTCCTCTCCATCTCTCTGCCCCCCACCCTCCCGGCCTGGAGCACCAGGAGACAGAGCAGAGCACAATCTGCAAGGAGGATATCTGTCCAAAAGGACTGTCCTTTGAACCAGAAAGAGAGAGAGGGAGGAAGTTGACTTTGGCCAAGGACCCAGCGGGACTTGTTTGCTTATAATTCAGCCGGGGTAACACCCTGCTCCCGCCAGACCACCACCGCTGGTTGGAGTAAGAAAAACCGAAAAGATTTTCCTTTTTCCGTCACTGGGTCATCATTCAGAGACTGTATACACAATCCCCCAAATGACTTGGCCTGGGTTTTGGGCAAGCCTTCCCCTCAGGTCTGTCAAAGGAGCTTCATTTGGGTTCTCCTGGGATTCTTCTCACTCCTACTCTCTCCCCAGCGACCCAAAGGAGGCAGAGGCCAAGGGCAGCTCTCCAAGGTGTGGGCCCATGGTTCATGGTCTCCTTTATAGCAATGTTGTTGTTCTAAATGCTTTCTGGTTAGTCTTCTAAATAAAGTCGGTGGGTATTTTATGATTCTGTAACCCAATGACAAGTTTGGCCAATGATGGCTATTAGCACTGTTCCCCCTCACAGAGTGACTGGTCTGTTCTTTTCCTTGATGGCCTGCTGCTCCCTGCCTTGGGTCTCTGATGACTCCGTGCAGTGGGAGGATTTCCAAGACTTCCCTTGGGCTTCAAGGGACACTTATTGCCCCCTCTTTCAGACTCACCCTGTGGCATCAATTATCATTCTAAGCCCAGGAACCAGGAAGAAGCCTGACACATAGCCCGGGAACGTGCAAAATGGAGTTTGGATTGTGCTTCCGATGGACAGTCACCATCAGTAAACGGTGACTGGAGATATTTCATTTTCTGGTGGGCAGAGCTATTTCACTTTCTGGCCCACACAGTCATTGCTCATTCCTTTGGGCTAGCCATAGTCCTCGACCAGGGAATCAACACCATCTTCCCTCAGTGACTGCCACATGCCATTTCTTCTCTCCCTCCCCCCAGATGGCCTGAAGGATGTGGATGCTAAGGATATAGGGAGATAAGGGGTCACAGGAATCTAGGAAGGCTTCCCAGAGGAGGCAGCCATGGTCTGAGTGTGCCTTGTTGATATATTTCTGTATATAGTTTTGGAAACCACCTTCCTCTACAAATGGCTAGACCTAGGTAGGGACGTTAGGAATATGGGATTTGACTCTGAGAATACGGTGCAATTAAAGGGGCACTGGAGGAGCAAACAGGAGACTTGGCTTTGTCTCTACTGACTCGGTGACCCCGGGCAAGCCATTTACCCTGTCTGGACCTCAGCCACATTTGTATGTATCCAGATAATTAAAGTCAAGTTTTTCTAGGGGGAGCCTGAATGAAATCCATAAAATCCCTACCTCATCTTTTATCAACTTGTAGAGGCTGAAATTAATGGTGCAGCATCTAATTAGTATTCAGTGTGCAGAGCGGACAACTGTTCAGGGGTGAATGCACACAGCTTAGTGGCTGCTATGGGATGTCTATCTCCCCTAGGACAGAGAAGTTAGGGAGGAGGCGGGAACTCATGTGAATGGATGTGGCCCAGCCCTTCCTGACTCCCCAGGACCCCATGATGTAACTGCTCCAGGAGACCAGAGTGGGACCTGCTCAGACTCACCTGGTGGGATCTATGTTTGTCACAGAGCAAGTCAGTTACATCCTGGGGAGAAGGCAACATGGGGGACAGCGTAGAAAATTTATACCCTGAGAATCTTAGATCTCAAGGGAGAGATGCATCAGACTCTGGGGCAGGAATGCCAGGGACGAGGTCCACACGGGCTCCAGGAAGGCTCCTCCCAACCATAGCTGACCCCTCCTGGTGGTGGGGCGGTTGATAGGCAATGCGGCCAAGAGGTCTGCAGAGAGAAGGCGGGCCAGGGGGATCACCTGAACAAGACACACAGGAGGTCCCAAACAGTGGCTACTCCATAAAAACATGTTTCTCCTAAGGAGGAGTTCTAGAAGAATTTCAGAATCCATCAGCAACCATAATGAAAACCATACCTGTGCCAAGAAACCAGACCAAGTCATAGCTGCTGCCCTCAAGGGGCTTACAGCTGAGGAAGGGGACTGGGGACCTCACAGTCCGGATACCGGCCATCCATGCCCGGCCCATCCTTTATATTCTTTCATACCAGCTTGCCCCAAGGACCTATGGTGCCAGGACTCTGCTAGAGGGGATAAAAACCTGAAAACCTACATCTTTAACTTCACAGTCTGGGTAACGAGTCTGGGGTGGAGCTTCCGAAAGACTCCAAGGAATGTCACAAGGAGGAGGAAGAGGAGGGCCTCTGGGGGGCGCGGGGGGGGGGGGGTGCGAGGTCACCTTAGCCAGGGCCCAGGAGGCACAGTGGGCAGACCCTTGCTGTTGGGATGGGGTGGGTATCTCTGTGGAGTGTCCAACTGGAAGAGGGGCTGGGCCTGGAGCCACAGGGAGGATCCACTACTCCTGTCCCTGAGGACCTAGGACACAGGCTTTGTGAATCAACATGTGGGACTGCAGCCAAAGAAAGGATCCCCATCCCTGAAGCTGTCCAGGGCAGGACAAGGCAGGGCAGGGCAGGGCAGGGCAGGGCAGGGCTGGGAGAATGGAAAATTCCCTCCAGCTGCTCTGATGATAAGAGAGACTGAAGGGGTGCAGGCTGGTGGGTCGATCTGATGCCTATACTCTGCCTCTAGCCTCAGAGTGAATTATAAATCTAAGAAAACCCAAGTCGAGCATCTGAGGGCTCTATTCCTCCTGCCTATGACTCAAGCCCCATATCCAGTACCCTGCGCTCAGCTGCCAAGAGGGCCTCCAGCAGCTCAGTGGTACAGACTGGCTTCCTCGGCAGGGGCAGATGAGGAGGGCAGCGGCCTGTTCTGCCCCCTAGGATAGACCAGCCTGTAGACTCTCCTGCTTTAAGACTCGGAGTAGGCTGCCCGGTCAGGGCTTCCGTTCCCAAATGGAGCAGCTGGTTTAGCTTTGGTCTATGGCCTTTAAAGGCTGATGTCGATATAGAAGATAAATGCCACCGGATACTCAAAGTCTCAAAGATGGGGGTCGGTGTCCTGGAGAAAACACCGTCCTTCTTTCTGGAAAACAGCTTCCAGCTCACTGGGTGACAAAGTCAGTGATGCTCCCTTGTGTGTAGAATAATTGTGCCTTGCATTCCTGGTGCTGACGGTCTCTGAGGGTCTCTCTTGGCTTTCCCGCCTGCAATTCAGACAGGGGGCTCCCCAGGTTATGATGTCAGTGCTATGTCTGGGCATTCTGTAAACAGCAGCAGCAACACTAGCCCCATCCTGCGGCAACGCCACAGCTCCCAGGCTCTTCACTTGTATGACTGGGGGCTATGACAAGCAGAAAAGCATGCCCACAGCCCTTTCTGGCTCAGAGGTCTGAGACTTTGGGGGAAATTCTGGGAGTCAGGAAACAAGCCAGAGGGACCTCTGTGTCTGGGGCTGGAAGCCTTCCCAGAGGCACTTCCTGAGGGGCTCCCTCCTCCAGACCCCTGTAGATGAGACTCTAGCCCATCATCACGGCTCATGCCCCCCACCCTGTCAGCACTGAGGGCTGCTGGAGGCCCATCCCGGTCAGCTCTGGGACCAGCCTCGGCCTCAGGCCTGGCTCTGTGCCAACTAGGTGTTTGCTCCGTGAAGCAGACAGAGGGCCTCACAGCCCACTTCGAGCCTCCTGTCACCCTGTAGGCCCCTGACCAAGGTTTGACTCCGTGGCCTGGCTGCCCAAGATGTCTCCTTTGTCCTCCGGTGTGCAGAGGCCCCCACCAGATGAGAGGGATTCCTGGTCCCGGGCTCTCGGGAAATTCACAGGGGAGCAAACACAGAGCAGACCCCAGGGGTGAACGTGCTGCAAGAGGCAAAGCTGATGGAGTTGTGGAGACCAGTTCTGTCAGGAGGGCCTCGTGCCAAATCACAGCGTGCAGAGGTGAGGAACAGTGGCAGGCTTTGATCCACAGATGCTTCTAAGAGTTCAGATACTATAAAGTTGGGAGCAACTATTCCCAACAAACTCCTCACCTGAGATTCCCACTGTTGAGTTCTGTATGCGGATGGTGGGAGGGACACGAAGCTTGGTTTCCATCTGCCTGAAAGGCTACTGACAGGCCTCAGGGAATCAAAAGGCTATCTTGCCCTTTTCTGGGTTTGCTCCCTCCTAGAGATCCTTTACATCCTGGGAAGCCCTCAAACCTGTCCGGACTTGCCCAAGTCTGATATTCTGTTGGTCATTGGTCCCTACCGTCTCACTGTCTCAAAGTCTTACACACATATTTTTGAAGATTTTATTTATTTATTTGAGAGACAGAGACAAAGAGTACATATGAGTGAGAGAGCACAGGCCGGGGGTGGGGGAACGCAGAAGGAAAGGGAAAGCAGGTTCCCTGCTGAGCAGGGACTCAATACCAGGACCCTGGAATCATGACCTGAGCTGAAGGCAGATGCTTAACCAACTGAGCCACCAGGCACCCCTCATTGTCTCAAAGTCTTGCCCAACCAACTTCCCTTTGCTGCTCTAAGACCAGGAAGCTTCAGGATGCATCCACCAGGGGCCCCTGTGGCTGAAATGAGAGGGCCGAAATGGGGCCCTAGAGCTTGGAGGCCTTGTGGAGAGTGAGGACCATACCCTAGGGGAAGGATTTACAGGCCCAGAGAGGAATCCTTCTGCTTGTTGGAAATATTACTCATCATGGAGTCACATAAGGTATTCTATTTTTCAACCAATGCTCAATTTTAAGTTCTGAAAGCATAGAATTGTGTCTTAATACCTCTGTTTGTATGTCTCTCCCTCCCTTCTCCACCACGCCATGACCAGTGTGGGGCCCAAAGCGGGTCCACTCAATGCTTACGGAGTGCAGCAACCAAGTTTGCCAAACATCAACGCTGTGTGCCTGGCAAAGGATTAGGATGTGAAGGAGACAATCCCCTTCCCAGGAAGCTGATGTGGCCCGGTGTAAAGCCTAGGTGGGATACCAGCCTACGAATGTTCCCAGCAGTGCCCAGGCGTCCTCCAACCCCGTGTGGAGACAGATCGCAGAGGGGTGGGCTGTGGTTGGGAGGAGAGAGGTAAAGACCCCCGCCACCATGCTGACGAGCTGGACTAACACTACTAAGCGGACAGGAAGGAAGAACGATAAAGATAACGTGGCCAACATGTCTGGGATGCCAAGCTTGGGCCAGGCATGGTCCTGAGTCCTTCACATGTGCTTCATCTACCCCCACATCCATCCCGGTGGGAACCGGCCCCCTCACACCTCACTACCTTATTGATCTCCCACAGACACCCCCAGATAGCATTCTCAGATGAGTCCCCTTCCAAACTTCTGTGAGAATCTGTTTAGGCTACACCCCCAGGAGTTCAGAATTCCCTTTCTAGTAAGTTGGTTACGGAAGATAACAAATGACACGTATAAACAAGCGTGTACACTGCAGTATTGTTTTGAGTAGCCAAAGATTGAAAACATCCCAAATGCAGACCAGTAAGGGACCGATTAAAGAGAATTATAGAGGGGCACCTGGGTGGCTCAGTGGGTTAAAGCCTCTGCCTTCAGCTCATCATGATCTCAGGGTCCTGGGATCGAGCCCCGCATTGGGCTCTCTGCTCATCGGGGAGCCTGCTTCTCCCTCTCTCTCTGTCTGCCTCTCTGCCTACTTGTGATCTTTCTTTCTCTGTCAGATAAATAAATAAAATTAAAAAAAAAAAAAGAGAGAATTATAGAATAACCCAGGGTGGAATACTATGCAGCTGTTAAAAAGAACAAGGAACCTCTCTGTGGACTGATATGGAAAGCTCTCCAAAGTTAAAACAGAATATACACATATCTGTAAATGGTTGATTCTCATTATTAGTAGTCCCATGTCCTGTGAAGTCATCAAGAACACGGAATTCCTGCATAAACAATGAATTCTGTTACACTGAAAAGAAATTAAAAAAAAAAAAAGAACATGGAATTCGTGAACACTCTACCACTGCTTCTGAGGAAAATACAAGTCAGATCCCCATGAGGTCACAATATTTCCATCAACTGATCAGTACATAATCTCGTTTTACCTGTGTTTCTGCTTAAAGGCACCTTATTTAATATGTATTGCTGATTCGTAAACACCAAACTCATGGCCAACAGCCCTTTAACTCTTATTTAAATGAAGTTTATCTAACAAGTGTTTTCTCCATAGGTCACATGCAACCTGGCACTTCAGAGCCCTAGTCTGCATGTCAGACCATACCTGGGGGCCACATTAAAATGGCGAAATCAACAGGAAGCACAAGAAGGTGAAAAATGTGGCATGAAACAGACCGGGAGAAGGACACCTGTTTATAGAATGAGAGCCCGACAGGAAGGCAGCTCATCACGCAGGGCAGACTCAGCTGGGGATTCGTATCGGAGAAATCCAATGTCCACTGCTCTGTGCGTGTCCGCCAATGACTTCCCAAGTGTTGCCAAGTATTGATTTGGGGGCTATAAGGAAATCTGAGAGAGCAGAAGAATTTGCAAACATGGAACCCGTGAATAGTGAGGACCCGCTGTATATTCACAGTTGGTGGCTGTGCAAAAAGAAAGTTTGGAAGGATCCAAGAAACCAGTAAGAGCTATCTGTGGGGAGAGGCTGTGTCTGGGCTGCATGGGAAGAGAGCGGGAAGGAGACTCCATTTTATAGCTTTTTATGTTTTTCTCAATTATTGAACCATGGGAAGCCATCACTTCTTCAAAAATAAACAGACGTCTTAAAACATTGAAAAGCTTGCATATACACTTAAAAGCCTTACACTCACGCCTTAAATTTTTATTTTAACTTCAAACACAGATATCTTATGAATCTTTCTGAGGCAGTGTCCAGGCCTCTGCAAGCAGATCTGTTGACAAGAGCTTTGCATTTATCTTTTCCGCATAAATCACCCCACCATGCATCATGGGTCATTTTCTAGTGCGATGTCTGGAAGGTGAGGGCCAGTGGCCAGTGGAGGCGGCACAGCACAGACTCCCCTGACAGGGACATCTGGCCCTCTCCTCCCAGAGCTGGTCCCCGCAGCCGTGGTCACACACACAGCGGGACAGGGATGTTTCTCAGAGCGCCTTGCTTCCATCCATTCTTTCCAAAGCATTCAGTTCACTTTTCACAGAAACAGCATTTCTAGTTCTTCCGTGTACTCAGAGGTCATCTGCTCACGTCACATCGACGTGACATCACACTGCTGATCGCAACTTGGCCTGAGCAGGTGGCTTGTGAAGGTCGGGCCATCCCCGTGGGGGTGGGGGCTGCGTGGACAGTCTGGGGGCCGAGGGGGCCGGGCAGCCACCGGTCGTGAGGTAGAAGGTGGCTGAGGACGGCTTCACCTGTGCCTGAACGTGCCTTGTGACCCTGAACACACCACGAAGAGGCAGGCTGTCGCTGAAGCATGTCTTCGTGTCTATTCTTCATGCATGTTATGTGCCAGTTAGGTCTGTGGGCCAGAGAGATTATCCAGGGGTGGAGGGCTGGTCCCCGAGGTGCTCAGAGCAGAGCTGGGCAGGAGGACAGGGCAGGCCCTCGGCAAACATCCTCTGAAGGGAGAGACCTTTCTTAAAGGCCTCCAAGGTAGGATTTCTGACAAAGCGGACATTTAGCCATTCCATTTTAAGGAAAATGTAGAGGAAAGGCAGGTCTGTAAAATCTCCTTAAGTGCCCTACGAATCCTCAGAGAAGCTATTTGGGATTGAAGTCCTCAGTCTGGGCCTCCAGTCCCCACTCCCCGCACCCCGCAACAGGGGGAAGGGGCCAAAATCCAGAACCCAAAAGGTCTTTGTCTCACCAGATGATCCTGACTCTGCTTCACAGAGGAGACGGAGGCTGCCGGCCTTGGCTCCCTCCACTTCCTGGGCCCAAACGAACTTTCGAGCCTCCACCCCTGCCTCAACTCTTTCCTCTCCACTGTCTTAGGTACTGGAAGGGACTGACTCAGAAACCTGGGGCCCCAAGTGCGCAACACGCCTCTTACTTCCAACAGGTTATCAATTCCTGTTGACCTCTCCTCCACGGCATTCCCTGACCATCTTTTCTCCCCGTTCCCTTGCCAACTCTAGAGTCTCTTCATGGCCGGTCTCGCCTCCTCCAGCCCACTTTCTCCCCAGTAGCCCTGCCCATGGCACCCTTCTGCTCCCCCTGCCGACAGCTGCTGACAGCTCTCCCTCTGCCAACAGAAGTGTCCCCACAGCTCAGCCTGGCACACGGGGCCCTCACAATTTGGCCTCATCTACCTTTGCAACAATTTCCCCAACCATTCACCCATACATACCCCAAGCACTAGACCTAGGGAGCTACCCCAAGTTTTTAGAATGCTGGTTCCTCTGCCTGAAATTGCTTTTTCTTATTCTCTAATTTCTCAGCCTACAAGTTCTTGCTCAGACTTAGCATCTTTTATGAAACTCCCTGATTCTCAGACATGCACTGTAACAAAATATTTGGGTGCCTACTTTATAGCAGGCACAGTGGATATAATGGGGGTGGATATTGACTCAGTGTCAGCCCTCATGGGGCTTGAGGTCTAGGGAGGCAGTGTCAGACCCAGACAAATGTAATTCTATGACCATGTTGAATGGCTCTATTACTGGGTTATGACCTCAGCAGAAACATCTGGGAAAGATCCTCTGAGGAAGTCACAGTAATGCAGCCATCGGAAGGATGAGAAGAGTCTGGAAATGGTTTGAAATGTCATGTGCCAGACAGAGTCAAAGGCAGTATGGGCAAAGGCCCTGGGGCAGGTAGGAAAAAGGTGGACATGAAGAACAACAACAAAAAAGGCCAGAGTGGCTAGGGCCTTGCAGGACCAAGGAACATGGTGATAAAACTGGAAGGGGGGCAAGGGCCAGACTACCCAATGTTCTTAAGGGTAAGGAGTGTTATCTTTATCCCAAAAAGTAATGGGGAACCAAAAAGTGTTTTGAGTGGTGTGTGTCTGTGTGTCTGTGTCTTCTAAGCAAGTATGACTGGCCAGATTTCCATCTTGAAAAGGCCATAGTGTAGACCAGGGGTCCAGGTCCACAAAGTTTTTCAAAGTAAAGGACCAGTTAGAATACATTCTAGGTGTTGCAGCCAGAGGACAAAACCAAGGTTGTAATGTAGACACACGTATAATGAGGGAAATCCACATTTCTACAAAATTTTCAAGGAAACTCAAAGTAGAATAATAACTGAGTACTCTTTTTTGGGAACACAGATCTGCTAAGGAGAAGAGTGGAAATACTTTTTGGAGGGAAAACATTTTGCTTAAGTGGGGTTCAAAGCTAGTGTTCCCGTATCATCCAGTGTTCATATGTACAAACCATTTTGAGCTCATGGGCCATAGCGTGTGGACCAGCGGT
>RCUC01023929.1:0-16682 GCA_003697995.1 Taxidea taxus jeffersonii
CACATCTAACTTTTTTGGCTTAACAATGCATCATGGATAACTATTAGGATTTATGTCATCTTTTCATTTTTTAAAGATTTTATTTATTTCTTAAAGAGAGAGAGAGCACAAGCAGGGGAGAGAGAGAAGCAGACTCCCTTGTGAGCAGAGAGCCTGATTGGCACCGAGACGAAGGCAGATGACCAACAGAGTGAGCCACCCAGGCGCCCCATCTTTTTTCCTTTTTTGATAGCTTCTTATAGGCCTATATGAAATACTATTCACCAGGCATCCTGCTGCTGATAAAAACACAGTATGTCTTGGGGACGCCTGGGTGGCTCAGTCAATTAAGCATCTGCCTTTGGCTCAGGTCATGATCTTAGGGTCCTGGGACCGAGTCCCAACTTGGGCTCCCTGCTCAGCAGGGAGCCTGCTTCTCCCTCTCCTTCTGCCTGCTGCTCCCCCTGCTTGTGCTCTCTCTCTTTGTCAAATAAATAAAATCTTTAAACAAACAAATAAAAAACACAGTATGTTTTGTAGTCAACTATGGAGGGACGGGGAGGGCTGGGTGCAACAGTCAATCTGATGGTGGGGTGAGGCCTGAGGGACCAGAGGAAAGGAGACTGACATTCCCCAGGGAAACTGGCAGGTTAGCTGACATCTGAGGTCAAATCCATCTTCTTGGATCCACCAGGCATTTCCTCTGATAACTGAAGCACTTACTGTAAAGCCCTCACTGCTGATACCATAGCTGCCTGGCTCATTGTCCCTGGGTGTATGTGGGTTTCATCTGTGTTTTGCCTATGAGCTATTTGAGGACTTCATAGTTCACTCTGCTCCCAGCCCCCGCTACCCACCCATATCCTCTCCCTCCTGTGCCTGGTACACAGCAAGTGGCACTTACTGGGTCAAACTGGGAATCCATCCCTCCCCTGAGACAGTTAAGCTATGCATGTGGCCGGTCCCTGGGCCCCAGATCCTAGTCTGTCTAGATTCCTGAGTCTGCTTGTGAGGTCGGGAGATGCTTCTGGCAGGGAGGACAGGGTGGACTGTCCTGGGTTTGCAGCTTGGGATCTGCCCTATTGGACAGTGTCTGGAGTTTTTTACAAAGGAGAACTGAGTGGTAGATCAGCTGGGAAGTCATTGTGATAGCCCTGATGCCCTGAGCCTCACGGGCACTGAAACCCTGTGGGAGCACATAGCTGGCATTTTTTGCTCGTGATAGAAAGTCTTTTGCTTCCTCTGTGAAGAGGCTTGAATGCAAAGGACTGTTGTGGTAGGATGGAGTCCTTTTTGTGGTAAAAATGAAACAGAGATTTGGCTCTGGTTGTTACGAGGTAGTGGGCAAATGAGCTCTGCCTCCAGCGTTTGGTGCAAAGCCAGATTAAGAGCTCATGTTCACATTGTTGTCGGACATCACAGGAAGCATAGAGAAACTGTGTCTGCAGCCTCAGAGGAGTGAGCTTTGATCTCGAGGTGACTCTCCAGAGTGTGAAGATTTATGTCTTCATATGCAAGAAGTGTCAGAGACCCATTTCATTGTAAGTTTCTTTCAAGGTTTTGTTTCGGTGGATGATAAGTTCCCCATCAGCACTCAAGGGCTGACATCATCTCCAGACAGTGGTGTCCCCAAGAGCCTTCCCAGGCCTGGGAGGTGCTGACTGGTGGGGGGATGACCCGGCTGAGAGGCAGGGCCCTGTGTTGTATTTCCTCCTGGGCCTCAGTCTGGCTCTCTCCCAGAAGTGCTAATCACCTCCCTGCCCTCCTCCCAGGCTGTGGGGAGAGAAGTTTGGAAAGAGAATGAATTTAAGTTGCTTTTTTTTTCTTTTAAAGATTTTATTTATTTATTTGACAGATGGAGATCACAAGTAGGCAGAGAGGCAAGCAGAGAGAAAGGGGGGAAGCAAGCTCCCTGCTGAGCAGAGAGCCCAACGTGGGACTCGATCCCAGGACCCTGAGATCATGACCTGAGCCGAAGGCAGAGGCTTAACCCACTGAGCCACCCAGGCGCCCTTAAGTTGCTTTTTTATACTCTGCCAAATTTTGTTTTCTCTCAGTTGGGTCTTCTGTTAGCATAGTCTTCAGAGTAGAACTTGTCTAGGCTTGGGTTTCTCAGTTTGAAGAAGAAATGGGTACTGCTTAGCCCCAGCTAGATGGGGACTTCATGTGCAGAATGGTTAAGTGAACGCGCGAACAGACCTGAGCCTGGTTGGCTGGGACGGTGGGCCTCGGAGTGACCCAAGAAACGTGTTCTGGGGACGGTTTCCTCCAGAAACTGAGAAGATCCTGGCTGTGAAGTAGTTAATACACATAAGCATGGGCTGTTTAAATACACGGTCCAAGTCACAAATGCAGGACTTAAAAGAAAGCACATGGGAGGGGCCCAGTGAGTTGGGGAGCATCCAAGTCTCGGGCCAGAGTTAGAGTCAGCTCCTTGTGACCTTTATTTAACATTCTTCAGAATGTGGGCCAGTCTGCACAGCCACCCTTGAGTCGGACTGCCCAGCCGAAGGGCACGTGTACTTGATATTGCTATCATGTTCACTCTTGCTTTAACACAAGTGTTTATAAGTCTGGGGTTTCTCTCCTCTTCGGTCGGCCAGTGATTGTGTCTTTGCTAAGAACCACAGATCAGCATGACTGTCATCCTTGGGAGGTTGTGGGGAAGGAGGAAAGGGTTTTCCGCGAGAGGCCAGAGGACTAAGGCCAACGGAAGGAAGTCAGAGGAAGGCGTATTTCATCTCAGACACAACTTGCCAACTGTGGAAAAAGCTGCTTTTAAGGGTGAGATACTGCCTACTGGTTCTTTTCTGGGATGGGGCAGGCGGTGGGACATGACGGGCTAGGTTCTTTCCAGCTCTCAAACAATATGCTTTTACCTCCTGGAGTCTCATCTCTTGGGAAATTAACCTCCAATTTGCTAAAATCCTTGTGCTTTGTCCCCACCTCTAATCCCATTGAACAACTGGTCCCATTTCTCTCTATGGCTACAGATTCCATATCGGCTGTTCTCTCAGAATATCATCTGTGAATTCCTCTTTCATGTGGAGAGCATGAAAGAAGGGGAGAGAACCAGATCATTCTACCTTTGATGAGTGAATGCGTTTGAGTGTAGACATAGAGAATGTGGGAATGTGGCTCTCAACTCGAACAGGTGGCTGAATGGCCAAGAAGGCTTCTTTTTTTTTTTTTTCATTTATACACTAAAAGTACAGTTTATTGACTATTAGTATATAACAACACAAAGGAAAAACTGAATTAATTTTAATACAGCATAGAAACAAATTTAAATCTAAAATGTTAGAATAACACCCCAAACTCTATTTTTGATTGGCTGGGAAGCCTGAGGTTTACCATTTTTGATAGGAAGACTACTGTATTACTTCAATCTTCAATCTTTGTTTTGTGTTGCTATGTTCTGCCATAAAGTATTTTCATTGTTATCAAATTCAAGAGGGCTTCTTAAACACAGATCGTTGGCTTCTTCCCCGAAGTTTTCAATTAGATTAAGTCTGTGGCAGGACCTGAGAATGTGCATTTTTAACAAGGTCCCAGGTAATGCTGTTCCCACTGGCCCAGGAACCATACTTTGAGAACCACTGCCCTAGAGGGCAGAGAGCCAGACCAGCCTACTCTCAGCAAGGCTCAAATCTGCAAGCGGTGAATTAATAAATTTTAGGGCACATCCTCCTCCTCTACCAATTTCTCCTCCTCTTATTAAGGCTCCCTTGTCCCTGCCTCAGGGGTTTCAAAGAAAACTCTGACCTAGACCAATGTGTCCCAGGCCCAAAGTCACTTCCTCCAGGAAGCCTTCCATGAATCCCCAGGATTAGAAGCTGTGGCTTCCTATACTTCCCTATGATTGCTACCAGACACAAGTCACAATTTATAAAGGTAATTCACGTGATTTCTTAATTAACATCTCTCTCCCCAAGAGACTATCAGGAAAGGTCTTTGAAGGTAGGACTTAAGAACTGTAGGAAAGGGGTAAAGTGCCTGGGGCGGGGTGTGTGTAAGAGTGGTGGGTCATCCCCAGGATTATGGAAGAGAGTGCAAGAACAGGGGCTTTTGTTCCCCAAAGAAGTCCTCACGAATGGAAGATGAAGGAAGGAGGTGGCATTCTCCAGGATTTTTGGCCCAGATCCACCCCAGTTCTGGCTGGCACCAACCAGACATTTGTCTTCCCTAATTTTTCCATCAGCCAGAGTATTTCTTCTCTGTCCATATTGTAAAACCTCAGTTGGTTTTGCTTGCTCTAAGCCTCAGCTATTGCATCCATAAAATAGAGTTAAAACCCCGAGGTGGGAGAGGTCTGAGTTCAAACCCCGGTTCTGCTACATTTCATATATATTACCGTTGCATTTTCACAAGCACCTGACTCTGCCTCTATAAGCTTCCGCTTCCCTAGGCACAAGGAAGTGGCTTCTGCTCCCTGGCATCTGGGGGGAAACTTCTAGAGTCAATGCACCGTTTCTGGTGACTATCACGAGGGTTCAGTGCCCATGGGCCACCATTCATCACCATTCCCACCTCTTCACCATCGCCATGATTCCTGCCCCTCACCCAAGGTTTTTATGAGGTTTCTATGAATAGGATAAAGAACTTCATAACCATAAAGCACCTTCTGAATGTCCAGGACACCAAGTGTCCTAGCGTCTGCCCACGAGGCCACTGTACCGTCTTCATTGGAAAACAAGGCCTGTGCCCTTCTTTCCATAGGACACCAGTGCACACTGTCCCCCCGCCAGTCCTTTGGTGACTCTTGATGTTATGACAAGTGCATGTTTTATCTCTTTCTGTTCTCAGGACTCTCAACTAACCAACTAAAGAACTGTACCCAGAGCATTGTTCCCGAGGAAGAAAAGAGCTAAACACCCACCCACAACTGCTTTGTGCCAAGAATCTACAGTTGGGTTGCAAGTCAGCACATGTTGTCCTTTTGGAAAAATGAGAGTGAGACCAAGTGAAGAGGCAGCAGAGGGGTCTCAAGCCGTCCCAAGGCAAGTGGCCAAACCGTGGGGGTCTCCCTCGTCTCTGGGCTAGACTCCCCCACCCCGGGCCTTTTGTAGTACGTAGCTTCCTGTCCTTCTCTGTAAATAAATACTCAAGTCTCATGATCTCAAAGTGTAGCTGCTAGGGTTTAAACCCACTTATTTTACTGATGAGGCCCAGGGAGGGACACACTTTCCCAAGCATACACGGTGATTTGTAACTAGACCAGAACATTCTGCAGCTAGGTTTTTTGATTTGAAGTGTTGGGGCTAATGCCATCTACAGTGTAATTTTTTTTTTTTTTTAAGGCAAATGCTGTATTCATCACAGCTTGATAAACTGCAGAAGGCTTCCCTCTCCTGAGTACTCACTTGCTCTTCCCAACTAACCTCTGTGTCTAAATGGATGCTGGGTGCTGTGGCGGGAGAGCGTAGTAGAGTGCCGGGGCACGTGGAAGCTGGAGCCTGCCCGACTGCAAAGCTTGGCTCCGCTCCTCCCCCACTGTCTAAGGCCAGGAAGTCCCTTCCTCTTGTTGAGCCTCAGTTTCTTCATCTGTAAAATAGGATAATGTGACTTAGGAGGGGTTCTTGCCTTTTAATGCCTTGAGTCATTTGTAGCAGTGCCTGATAGATACCAAACACTCAAAAAATGCTAGTTGGAATTACTTCTGAGTGAGTTGCTGAAGAGAAATATGGGAAGTCAATTGACGAGGGGGTCCGGGGTGTCTGAAACAAGGGTAAGTGATAAAAAGAAAGCACAGCTGGAAACGAGCAAGGAATCCGGCCATTAGGAGACACAAACGAGTTACGGATTTTTCTGTTACTAAAATGCTGGCATATCCAGATCCCTAAATTTAGGTAAATGATTCAAGAAATGAAGCATCTACTTTGAAAGTGTGTTATGATGCTGCCTGTGCCGGCTGTTGTGGGAAAGGCAACACTTGGTTTACACAGATGCTTTAGAATCTGAGGAGGGAGTTCTAGAGAGATCTGTGCATGTCCCAGGGAGAAGAGTGAAGGGCTCCAAGGGTAATGGAATGATAGGGGAATGCCAACCTCCAGCACGAAGCAGGCTATGTACGTAGAATGGAACTGTGGTGGGCCATGGAAACGCCACGAATTTCTATGTGAACTCTAGACCAAGCAGTCTCTTGACAAAAAGTGATGCTGCTTTGGATGATCTTCAAACCGGGTGCCCTGGGCCAGCCACCAGGGTTCCTTTCTCCCCTTCTGCTCCCGTCTCCTGGGTAACAGCCAATAGGAAGCCACGGAAGAAGAGGACGATAACATAATCTCTGTCTTTCGACAGACCCCTGGGAACTCAAGAAATTAATACTAATAGGGAAGGTGTAGTGTTTATTCTTGGCAAGGTCACTTTGGTGATGCAGCATTGTGTGCTTTAGGAAGTTACCCGGCTATCAGAATGGAAGGCAAGAGTGCATGTGCGATCTGCTGACACGCCGCTTTGAGTGCTGGTGGGCAGTGCGGCTCCCGTAGGCTCTCCTTGCCCAGGGCCTGGGGCTAAGGAGCACATGGTCCCCTGCACCCCAGCATTCAGGAGGCTGAGGTGTGAGAAGGGGTGGGTGATGTGGCCCAGATGCTGGAGGAGAGGCTGCCTGTGGAGTGGGGAGAAAGACAGCTTTGGAAACTGTGAGATCTGCACCCAGCTCGTCTCCCCCGGGTCCTGCTGCGTGATTTTGAGAAAACCACAGCCCTCCTCTGCATGTCAACATTTTCAGCCCTACATAGGGTCTTGCTACCTGCTTGTAATGGTGTGACAGGATCACATGAGAAGATGTGTAAGAAGCATGAGGCAGTGCTCTCTGAATGCAACTCGTTCTCCTTGCAGCATTATTAATGGTCATCGGGCAACAAGGTTTCTTCCAGCTTCCATTCAGGCCATGCTGATGGTTCCCTTGAGGGAGCCACAGAGCTGTACGTGACCCTCACCACAGCCAGGAGGCTGACAGGAGAGCGGTTGCCATCTGGTGGCACACAAAGGCTTGGCAAGGTTTAGCACTGTCCCTGAGACCACTGGGCAGCAGGTGGTGGACCCTGGGCCAGAGCCGGCTCCTGGCTCCAGTTCAGGGCTGCTCCGCCAGAGCCTGCTCCTGAGGGGCCGGGACCAGCTCCGTGGGGCTCAGTTACCTGCTACTACATAAAAAGCACCCCATTAAAAAACTCAAGTGACCTCCAAGATCAAGCTCAAGATGCCGTTTCAGCCGTTTGGGCTGTGCTCAGCTGGGGCCTGCAAGTGAAGAAGCCCTCCACTTGTGTGTCTCCTGCTCGAGCCTCACTGAACCATTCTGGTTACCAAACGATTCCCGGGATGAAGAATGTCTTATGATCTAACTCACTTCTACTTGGAGATAAAAGAGGACTCCAGTGGCCTCCATTTTGACCTCAGTCTGTACTTGCTAATCGATTAAGTCCTTCCTAGCTTATCTCTTAACTCAGGCAAAAGACTGAGTGGGCAGAGCATCCCCTGATGGGAACCAAAACTACCCCTTCAAGCGACAGGGGCTGTCTTGAGCCAGCAAGACCTGGCAGGACTGGCTCCAAGATGATGATCGACCTAACCTTCACTGCCCACCTGCTTGTGCCCAGTGACCTTGGTCCCACGTTTTCCTTATATAAACCTGCATGTATTCAGCCTTTTGGGGACAGTCTTTGAGACATTAGTCCACTGTCTTCTGGGTGACGGTCTCACTGAAATAAATTCCTTTCTTGTTTTGCCAGCACCCGGTCTCTGCCTTGGGATTTTGTCAGTGGCAAGTGGCCAAACCTGGTCTGTTTGGAACCTGAGGAGCAGGTGCTTTTAGACCCTGCACCCCAGTTATAGAGATAGTGTCAGACCCCACAGGTTAGGGGCTCAGTCCCACAGGCCTTCCCCCTACCCCCTCTCTGATGCCAATCCCAAGGCCAGGTTGTCACCTATGCTTCTGACCCATTGGCTGTAGAGTCTCAGTCCCCCCTCCTCAGGTTCGCTTAATTTACTAGAATAACTCAGAGTTCAGGAAAATAGTTTACTTGCTAGATTACTCCATAATCATAAAAGGATGTAACTGAGGAACAGCCAGGTGGAAAAGACACATAAAGAAAGGGATGTGGGAAAGGGTGCACAGCTACCATGCCCTCGCTGGGTGGTCACCCGCCCCCACCTCCTCGTGTTCCCCAACCTGGAAACTCTCTGAACCTTGTCCTTTTACATTTTTATGGAGGTTCCAGTCCTTAGGCACGAGTGATTAAATCGCTGCCCATTGGTGACTGATATATCCTCCAGCCCCTGCCCCTGCCTTGGAGAAAGTTTCTGCCCTTAAATTGCAAGGTTGGTTTCCCAGGCAACCAGCCCCATCCTCATTAGCACAAACTCAGGGTCTTTGAAAGGGGCTTGTTTGGAGTAACTAGACAGGCCTGCCACCTTTATCACAGGAGCTATTTCAGGAACTGGAGCTATTTGAGGACAAAAGACCAACTATTTTAAGATGAGATTCTCCCATTGCTCTAAAACTTGGGAAATTACAAGGATTTTAGGAACTGTGTGCCACGAATGGGGAGGAAGACCAAATATGTATTATTATAAATCACAATATCACAGTGGTTTGGCAGAGCTGAGCAGGAGGTGTCTGGTTTGGGTTGGGCTTACTCCCGCATCTTAGTCTCCTGGCTGGCTGGGAGATGGCTGGCCTAAGATACTCCACTGGGGCTAGGATGGCTGTTTCTATCTCGTGTGGCCTCTCGTCATCCAGTTGGCTAACTGGGGCTTCTTCCCATGGCAGCAGTAGCAGGGGTCCCAAGAGCAACAAGAGAGAATAAGCCCCTCATGTATAAGCATTTTTCAAATCTTTTCTTGTGACGCATTGTCCAATTGGCCAAAGTAGTCACTGGCCAAGGTCAGGTCTTTGTGGCTGAGAACTACCCAGGGGCCCGGATAGAGAGAGGCAGGCCAATGGTTTCAACAAGCTACCTTGCGTACAGTGAACAGGGGAAGAAGGTAAGCACCGGGGCTCCAGTCTTCATCCAACCTAGGATTCTGTGCCATGGCCAAAGGCTGGTTTCTTACCCTGAAAAATCTTAGATTCCCAAATATATGTAATTCAAAATAAACTACCCCACTCTTCCCCCCACATCACATGCACTGTAATTATGCTTTTATAAGCTCTGCAAGTTAGGGACCATGTCCATCTTTTCCGTCTTCTCATCTATCACCGAGATCGGCATGCAGTTGGTGCTCAATAAATTCTTGTGTGGAATGGACATTTGTATAGTTTTGCCTTTCAGAATCACAGAGAGGTGTTTTCTCCTGTTTCATAATGGGCCTATATCTGGCAGTCTGATAGCCCACCTGGGTTTCTTAGAGTTAAAATAATCTCTTGCCCACTATGAGTAGGTAAATGTAGACAAAACAAAATACCAAAAATAATAATAATTAACATTTATTTAGCACATTTAGCCATTGATTCAATACTTACTGTATGCCAGGCTCTCTGCACAACTTAATCCATAACCCCATCAGAAGTGTTCTAGACCTTCAGATCTAAACGTTCAGATTCATACAGGGCTACCTGCCACACTTGGCTCCATGCTGCCTGTAGGGCCATAAGACAGCCACTACAGCAGGTCAGCGCCAACCATCTCTTTTCTGAGGGCGTCTGTGCAGCAGTCCACAGAGGGAGAAGCTCTCACTGGATAGATGCAGGATTCCTCTTGGCTGGAAAAGCCTCCTGCCCAGCAGGAGCCACATTCTCCTCTAACAACTCCATAGGGACAATTTCCAGGGTCTCTGTAGGGGACAAAACAAGAGTCTTCTCACTCAGAGAATAAAGCTGTGGCATCCCATCTGGTATTCATAATATTTCTAACCCAGTTGCAATCTAACAACAAGGGGTCAGCTTTATCATGAGAAATGTTACCTAGTAACAGGGGCACCCAGGTGGCTCAGTTGGCTGAGCCACTGACTCTTGATTTTGGCTCAGGTCATGATCTCAGGGTCATGGGATCAAGCCCCACATGGGGCTCCAGGCCTGGTGCAGAGTCTGCTTGAGGATTCTCTCTTCCTCTCCCTCTGCCCCCAGCAACAGCCCAAATAAATAGATAAATAAATACATCATAAGAGAAAAAGAAATGTTACTCCTAACATATTTGGCCCAGCTGTGCAGGTTTGAGTCCAAACAGGCCTGAGCTCTCTGTCAGGGTGTTCATTACTATGTGAGAGGTAGTTTCAGTTTCTTGTGGGGATGATCTGCCTGCAGGGTTTTTCACCTGAATTAAAAGATAAGCTGGAGAGAGGAACTTTAAGGAAAAATGTGGGACAAATTTGGTGAGTATAAGCCGGTGAGCAGTAAAGGTCAGATTTTGGGGTTTAGCTGGTGACATTACCAGGTAGGGACGCCTGGGTGACTCAGTGGGTTAAGCCTCTGCCTTCGGCTCAGGTGATGGTCTCAGGGTCCTGGGAATGAGCCCCACATCTGGCTCTCTGCTCAGCAGAGAGCCTGCTTCCCCTTCTCTCTCTGTCTGCCTCTCTGCCTGCTTGTGGTCTTTGTCTGTCAAATAAATAAATAAAATCTTAAACACACACACACACACACACACACACACACACACACACACACACACACACACATTACCAGGTAGCTGGGGGAATGGAACCAGAGGGTTAACCTAATTCCCAGTTCTAATGCAAAAGGGGAAAATGTTATTACTTCTCAGCTCTTACTCCCCTCATTTTACAACAAGGAAACTTGGGTTCAGGGAAGTTTTAGTATGTGACAGAGCGAGGATTAGAACCCAGGTCCCAGGCTGTGTTGCTGTTTTAACTGTTAGCCTGACATAAGCATAATTAGGAGAAGATCTCTTTATAAAAACAAAGTTAAATGATAAATTACAAAGCAAAATGCATATTGTCTTTAGATCACATTCTGCTTTGGCCTGTGTTAGCTGTTGGGTTTTAATTAGCACAGGTCGATGGAGCTTGTGACCTCCTGTCAGTGTGTCAGTGTCTGTACAGGAAACTCAGAGGAGCTGGAGACAAAACCCAGAAGGTTTGACACTCTCAGCCAGGGCTCTCCAAACCTGTTTGGTCATGTACCCTATCAGTAAAATATTTCTGCAGATGCATTCCCCAATACACGTATCTTAATTTTTTTTTCGGATTTATACATTTATAATCCTGCATAGTGAAATGTCCAAAATAGGTAAATCCATAGAGAAAGAAAGTAGATTAGCTATTGCTGGGGTCTGGGGGGAGGAGAGATGGGGAGCGACTGCTGAGGAGGACATGGGTTCCTTTTTGGGGTAATAGAAATGTTCTGGGATTAGATAGTGGTGATGATTGCACAACCTTAAGAATACACTAAGAAACGTTGTGTTATATGTATTCTAAAAGGTGAATATTTTAGCATAGGAATTATATCTCAATTTAAGAAAATTATATACATTTAATAATGTACTAAAATAATGTGTATGTTACAAGGACTAGCCTAAAAAAGTTATAAGGTGAAATTTTAAAAGTCATAAATAAAAGTTCTGATATCATCTTTTGTCACCCCAACAAATTGTCTTTTGCTCTCCCTATGGACTGAGTTCTTTAAACTAATCCCCTGAATAGTCTATGTCTCAATTATAAGCCATTTATGACCCCTTTTTGCCTTCACAACTGTTGTGAATTTCAGTAACGTTGCCAATCAACAATAATAATAGTTAATAGATACATATAGAGTATTTGCGAGATGCAAAGCATGATTCTAAGTGCTCTGTTTACATACACAGACCTCCTGTTCCCATGTGGCTCTATTATTACTGTTAATATCCCCATTTTACAGTTGAGCAAACTGAGGTTCAGGTAGATTAAGTAACGTTTCCAGAGTCAAAGCTATTACATGGCTGTGTAAGACTTCAAACCAAGCAGCTTGACCTCAACACTGTGTTTCACTCTTGCCATGTGCCAAGCTCTGGGGGGACGCTCAAAGTCCCTGCATCCTGGAAGTTTATCCTCTTATGGGGGAGAAGGGTAAATATTAGACAAGTAGCGATATTTTCAAGTTCCCTGAAGAACACGTCACAGCCTAGATCTGTGTATCTTCTCCCCCAGAAATGTTCAGGATGAAGGAATGAAGTATGAGCTTTAAATCACATTTTGTTAATGTAAACATATAACAAAGACACCCCACAAATTCTGTTTATGCCTCTGAGCTGGGCCAGGGAGTGGTTCAGGATGTCAAGGGAACTAGGTATCCCAAAAAGACCAGCTCTGGCAGAATTCCCCAACCCTGAGCCACTGGGGTTTGATGGCTGGAGGCCCAGTTACATCACTGTTTAGAAGCCTGGGCTCTTGGCTGACTCTCTTCAAACTGAAAAGGCCTTAAATAGTAGGGAAGGCTTTGGATTCGCTGCAGCACACTAATCGGCAGGCAAATCACATAATACTTCTAAACTGCTCAAGATATGGCTGAGACTTAATAAAATTGCTATGGATTTCAGGGATGCCTGGGTGGCTCAGTTGTTGAGCGTCTGCCTTAGGCTCAGGTCATGATCCCAGGATCCTGGGATCGACCCGGCATTATTGCATCATCGGAGTCCCCGCTCAGCAGGAAGCCTGTTTCTCCCTCTCCCACTCCCCCTGCTTTTGTTCCCCCTCTCTCTTTCTCTCTCTCTCTGTCAAATAAATAAATAAAATCTTTTTTAAAAAGTTGCTATGGATTTTGACTTAGGATATCTGATGCTTATTGAATTATTATATCATTCTTGAGTCAGCCTTTCTGAATATGAACTGTAAGATCTCTACCTAGTGTAACAAATAAAAAAAATGACAAGATCTTTATTAATAGACACAAAAAAAAGTAGATTAAAAAAGAGCAGAAGAGGGGCGCCTGGGTGGCTCAGTGGATTAAAGCCTCTGCCTTCGGCTCAGGTCGTGATCTCAGGGTCCTGGGATCGAGCCCTGCGTTGGGCTCTCTGCTTCCTCCTCTCTCTCTGCCTGCCTCTCTGCCTACTTGTGATCTCTGTCTGTCAAATAAATAAATAAAATCTTTAAAAAAAATAAAAAATAAAAATAAAAATATAAAATAAAAAAGAGCAGAAGAGCATGGTTCCATTTTTGTGTTGTTACTGGTGTATGGTTATCTGGAGAAAAATATAAGGGAGGATACAGACCAAAATGTTAAGAGAACTTGGGGCACCTGGGTGGCTCAATGGGTTAAGCCTCTGCCTTCAGCTTGGGTCGTGGTCTCAGGGTCCTGGGATCGAGCCCCATGTAGGGCTCTCTGCTCATCAGGGAGCCTGCTTCCCCTTCTCTCTCTCTGCCTGCCTCTCTGCCTGCTTGTGATCTCTCTCTCTCTGTCAAATAAATAAACAAAATCTTTTTAAAAAATGTTAAGAGAACTTAGTTCTATAAGGAGTAAGGGTGATTTTGATTTTTTAATTTTTAATTTTAATTTAAATTTTACACTACTTGCCTGTATGTTCTGACTTTTTTTTTTTTTTTTTGTGATGAGTGTGCTTTGCTTTTGTGATCAGAGAAGTGATTTTTACCCAGGGTTACACCTGACCCTGTTTAAATTAGGAGGAAAGCATGACACTGTGGTGAAGATCAGACTTAAAATTTGGGCTTTTTGAAGTTGTCTTGGCTAATGTCCATTTCTATTGGATTTCTTCCCTAAAGACCCTTTTTTCAGACCTCTTTGTAAGCAGAGGAGGCTGTTGGTGATGGGGACCAGGTTCCAGGGACTCTCTTCTAGAATAATATCCTGCCAGAACCCTTAAGACACTTTACTTAGGATTACGGATCCTTCTGGACACAGGGGCCGCTTTTTTGCCCCTGGTCCTCAGTATTGGGGTGTTTTGCTTCCTAACTGGTGAGGAGAGGAATGAGGTTGATGAGCCCCTCACTCTTCCTCCTTTGGGCTTTGCTTTTCTCCAGGCCTCCCAGCCCCAACTGCTGAGAGCGACTGCTGAGAGCAGAAGAGAAGAGAGAACCGGCAGAGAAGAAGGCAGTCGGGCACAGCAGGTGTCCTCCCCACCATGGGGCAGGCCTGCCAGCGAGGATGTGTGAGTTGTCCCCTTGCTTTCCTCTGAGGTCATGGGGTCACATGCACCACGGCCTGCCCAGTGCACTCTCCTGCTGGGTGTTACTCTAGGTCCATTTTCTAGGAGGGAAACCCAGACCCGGAGCACAGCAGAGATGTGTCATGGGGTAGGGTAGGAGGCACTCACATCCGGCCTCTAGCTCTCTCTGTGCAGTTTAGTCTTCCTTCCTTTCTTCCTTTCTTTCTTCCTTTCTTTCTTTCTTTCCTTCTTTCTTAAGATTTTATTTATTTATTTGACAGAGAGAGAGAAAGAGACCACAAGCAGGCAGATGGAGAGAGAGAAGCAGGCTCTCTGCTGAGCAAGAAGCCCAATGTGGGACCTGATCTCAGGACCCTGGGATCATGACCTGAACTGAAGGCAGCCACTTAACCGACTGAGCCACCCAGGCGTCCCTCTGTGCACGGTCTAATTTTTACTGGGTCAGATAGGTCTTGAGTGAGGGGCACCCAAATAGTCATAAACGTCACCTTTGGTTAATCACTTCTTGGGTCATTATACTGCAAAGTCATGAATGGGTGTTGAAAACAGGAGTGTGACCTTTTCTAAGAGAAGCCTTCCTCAGCCAGATTGTATATGGCCACGTAAAAGCTGAAACCCACTCTTGCCCCCGACAGAGAGCTTTACTCCCCCACCCCGACCCCAACCCCAGGTGTGGAAGCAAGCCCGGGAAAGTGTTTATGGGATGAATGACGTTCTTCTGAGTAGCTGGTTCATTTTCAATCAGCCTGGGCTGCGGATGGTCTCGCTGGGACTAGGGCTATGAGGCCCCCCTCTTACAGTCTGGGAAATGGAGGCACAATGGTGTGTGGACTGAAGCAGTGCCCTGGGACAGGGTTCTCTCAGAGCAAGCCTGTCGATCACTGCTGTGGCCTGGCCTGCCTGCTTTGTGAAGACTTCCCTGGTCAGTCTGTGGGTGGGAAATTCATTCCCAGACCGCATGTGGGAGTGGGGAGGAGGAAACACAAGCTCTAGGAGTGGCTTTCGCCTCTGTGTGAGGAGGGCTGGCACCTCTCCCCAGTCCTGTCACAGACCTGGTTTGAAAACACCCTCTTTGTCATCTCTGAGGAGATGCGCCTTCCAGGCCAGATACACCCTTTGAGAGAATTGAGTTTGACCCCACTCTCATACCCACATGGAGGCTTGGGCTCTTGTCTGAGTCTCCTCTCGGCACTCCGAGGCGCCTGCCTGGGCTGCAGTGAGCAGGAGCCCACTGGACACGTACTCCTGAAAGCCCCTTGGGTCCCGGGCCCCCAGGGCCTCTTCCTTCTCCTTTACTCCATGCTCAGGGCGAAAAAAGTTTTGCCTGATCTAGGAAAGGGGGAACACCTCCAAACCAAGAGGTCTGCTTGGGATGTCTTTGCCACCTCTCACGGTCTCTACCATCCTCTTCTGTGCCCCTACCCGGCCTTGTGAGCCTCAGGCAGAATGCCACTAGAGCTTCCAGCAGGCCAGGCCAGCTTTGGAGAGGTGGCACAAAGCAGCCAGTGTCCCCGGCGCCACGTGGCAGTCAGCAGGCTTGGGCGCTGGCCCTTGGACTTAGTTCCCCGTCGGCCTCTGGGTCTCTGGCTGGTCTTTTGGGGTCCTGGGGGGTCCGGACACAGAAAGCCAGGCTCTGGGATCTAAGACACAAGCAGGAAACCCAGGGGTTGGAAATGGGTTTGTCTTCTCACAGGGCCCCGGGGTGAGTTCTGATTATTGCCCTGGGTCTGCGGAGCCTGGGATCTTCACTGTAGCTGCTGTCATCCAAGGGCAACTACCCTGCACCTGGCCCTTCACACGGTCTCCTTGCATTTTCACAGAGTTCCAACAAAGTAGGTATCATTCTCCTCTTACAGATGGGAAAGATAGGGAAGATAGGGAGCTTAAGGTACTTGTCTAATTTTACATAGTTCATCAGTGACAAATCTAGGACATAAACTCAGGTCCCTATGACCCTGAGCCTGTGTGCTCTTTCTACCTCCAGGACAAACCCAGGGCTGTGGGTGAGGACTGAGACTCCACCAGTAATTGCCTGTGGACATTCATATTTTGAGTGGTGCCAAGCTTAGAACTGTTGTGCTCCGGATATTGAATTCCCACTGTTAATCTAAGGAAGGGCCCCAAATTATATGGTCCATTCTGTTTCTTTATGCTTGGCTCCTTGGCTGTTCCAAGCCCCAGGCAGTATTTTTCATCATTTCCTTACTCTGAATTCTCCGAAAGGCTTATAAACATCTGTCAGGCTTCATGAGAGTGCCTTGTAGGAGCAAGTTTGCTCTTATGGGGTATCAGCGTAAAGCCCAGACTGTTTGGTTTTTGGCCACGTGAAAACTTGCCGAGATGGCCCTGGTCACTTGGGTTGTCTATGGAAAATGCCTTTTCTTGCTCCTGTAGGACCATGATTTCTGTAGAGCTTCTTTGAATAGCAGTCCACGAAGAGGTTGCGTTTTCTCTGTTCATGGACAACCACCATTTATAGGGCACCTGCCCTATGTGAGGCAGGGCAAGAAGGGCTGAAGAGATGGTCTCTGCGCTTCAGGGAGGATGTGTGCATTACTCTGCTTCTTATATGGACTGGCTGCACGCCTGTGGGCTACCATGCAGCCCTTCTAGAAAGTGGGGTTACCTCTGGTGCTCTGTCTCTCGGGG
>RCUC01023969.1:0-11596 GCA_003697995.1 Taxidea taxus jeffersonii
ACTTGAACACATTATCTGACTGAGAGGACAAAAATATTGTAAGATAGTAGATAGATGTTGATGGATGGAGCAGTTTTGAAGGAGATGTGCTAGAATGGGACTAGTGGAGGGTTTGGCCCTGGAGCAGAGAGGAACACCATCTCCCCCTGAAACAAGAGAGAAGAATGAGAGGATGTAGAAGAGCATAGAGAGAAGTTGAGAACTTCCATATTGGAAGTTCTTGGTAATTCTCCATGAAGTGGAAGGCAACATCATCTACAGAAAGAAGTGAAAAGCTTCTGGAATATACAACATAAGTAATGTGAGTCCCAACTGAAACAGCTTTGCAGCCATGCATGCACAATAATGAACAACCCACACCTATTCATTGAGTCCTATGCAATTCACAAAGTATAATTCATACCTTCTCCCTCACTTGCACAGTAGCCTATAAGGAGGAGACACAATCATTGTATCTAGGTTCACATGGAGAATGCAGCCCTGAGAGATTAAGAAATTTACCCATGTTCACACGCTTAGTAACTGGTGGAGCCAGGAGTCAAATCCAGATCATCTAAATCCAGCTCCTATGCACTTTCATGCTACCAAGGTGTTTTCAACCTGGATTCTGAGGTGCATCAGGAGTTCTGAAGAGAATTCATTGGCTGGCTGATGTTGGGAGAGAACTAAAGAGTCTTGCTTCCTAACGCTCTGCTTCAACTAGAGTATCACGCTTCCTTTCAAGCATCCCACTGTCCCTGTCAATACTCCTGCCCCACGGTGTTCAAAGAGCAGCACATGGAAGGAGATAGTGCCTAGTGAAAAGGAGAGGCATTTGTAGATTTTATAATCAACTGCTCTCCCCAGGGCCCTGAAGAGTACTCTTCCATTTGATTGCCCATGAGAGAAACCTTCACAGCTGAAGAGAATGTGACCTTATACGTATCCTTCCACCCACCCCAACTCCCAATTCTGCTTAACCCCAAGCCTTAGAAGCTGTCAGAATAACTGCCTCACAAAATTATCCCCAAACTTGAGGCCTTTATCCCAACAAAATCTTATTTCTCATGCACACCCTTTGTGCTGGGTCCTCCTCCTCACAATCCTGGGTCCTGGGTAATGAAGGTTCTGCCATCTTGTAGTTGCACCACCTGGAGCATTTCCAAAAGCACCAAAGAAGAGGGGATGGGCAAGGTGCCCTGAGTGGAAGTGATATATCACTTCTGCTCATATCTCTGTTTGGCAGAGCTCACTCACAGGGCCCCAGGTGACTACTAGGGAGGTCACCATGAAGGGAAACACGGATACTGGATGAGGATGGATTGTCCTGACTCAGAAGCTCTGCCCTTAGGAACCCAGCTTTTTTTACCTGAGCACTCAAGGCTTTCCCCAGTGTGACAGAGGGAGTCTATCCAACAGACCGCATGGACCTCCACTTCTGCAAAACCGATCCACTCATTCCAATGCCTAAACCTCAGCCGCTGCTTTCTTCCCCATGAACACCCTCCCTCTCTGTGTGTTCAGACTCTATCCTCTCCCAAAATTCATCCTCTCTCCCATGATGTTGTCCCAGACTCCCCACTTTTCAGTAAGTTCCCTCCTCAAGCAGCCTGTGTGGTATGTTGCTGGGGTGTGGGCAATCAAACAGAAAGTGGCAGCCATAACTGCACAAAGAATTTCTGCCCTACCAAATGCAAAGCAGAGACAGATTCTGCAGAGACTGCAAGATTCCTTCTATTCCTCCCAGATATTGAAGGCTTTCCTCTCCAACACCTGCCCCATAGCCCTTTGTCAGTGCCTTTCACCAGCTCAGTCTTGAGTTTGTTAAGAATTCCACAGGGTGATTAAGAGTAGATCAGATTCATCCTGCTCCAAGTTTAATGATGGAGAAAATCTAGCTAAGAGAGCAAAACTTACAGCTGTCGCTGACAAACCTTCTAGTCCCTTCCACTGCCTAGTCTCTAACTCTTAGAGTTAACTCTTAGAGTTAGAGACTTTGAGTTAGATCTGTGAGATCTATGCTGCATAGATACTGTGCAAAGATGAAAAATGAAACTCTTCAGTATTCACATAAATCCTTTTTCTGCTCTGTGGAGAGTCATGCAGGAGAAAATGGAGGATTAATTTGTGAGGAAGAAAGAAGTCAGAATTAAACATCCCTAGGCTGTTGTAAATTGTAAATATGAACCTGCAACGCATTCACCCTTTCTCCCATCCTCTCCTCCTCTGCACTTTTAAAGGACACTTTTCTTTTCTTTTTTTTTTTTAAGATTTTATTTATTTATTTGTTAGAGAGAGAGAGAGAGAGAGCGAACGAGCACAGGCAGACAGAGTGGCAGGCAGAGGCAGAGAGAGAAGCAGACTCCCTGCCGAGCAAGGAGCCCGATGTGGGACTCGGTCCCAGGACGCTGGGATCATGACCTGAGCTGAAGGCAGCCGCTTAACCAACTGAGCCACCCAGGCGTCCTTAAAGGACACTTTTAAAGGTCCTTTAAAACAGTCTGCTTTCTGTTGCATGCCACCCATTGGTGGTGGGCTTTATTGCTCACTAAGGTCTTAGAAACAAATTTAGCTTCCTACATAAAAAAATAACTTGGCCTGTAGATGACAAGGACTACTTGAAGACTCTTAATCAGGAATTTTCTTATTTTGAGAGTTTTAATTCCATTCCTCCATTCTTTAGCAATTCCAGACAGCTTTCATGTTACCCCTTCCAGATAAATTTGATTTCCACTTAATTCTTGGAAGGAACCCTCCAGACAGAGGTAATCACACTTGGTAGATTCTGGCAGACAGTCCAGGATACGGAGTGTTGATCTGTGAGATTGGTGTCATGAACCGGGTAATGGAGGACCCTCCTCTCCATGTCAGCCCAGGGAGGAGGGCTCCAGTTCTCCGGGTCAGACAGTTCTGAGTGGTCTTTGAAGACCCCCTCACCCCCACTCAGGAGCTGTCACAGGTGGAGTAGGTATGGGAATTGGGTGGGCCTATGGGTCCCAGGCTATACTCAACCAGTGTGGAGTGATAGATGAGCTTCAGCTGTTAGATGTAGTCGGTTCCATTTTTCTGTACTTAGGAGGCTGAGTCCCAGGTGTACTTTATCCACATTGGATTCTCTTGATCTTTTTATCCGTAACTCTTTTTAATTGATTAAACTGTCCATTTTCTATACCTTTCTCTTTCTGCATCATTCTTCCAAGTTACCAACAAAAGTTGTTGATGATGAAGATGATGATGGTAATGTATAAGGAAAATAATCTTTTTTTAAATTTAGAACCCCAGTTACTATCCTCAGAGAGTGAATCCTATTAACTGGCAGGGGCTTTGTTTTCTGAGCACCATGATGAGTTGAAAACAGGAGTTTGGAGATTAAAGCTGGTGGGGAGAGGTATTTGAAGTTGGGGGAGGGATGGAAGACAGGAACCAGTGATACTTGGGTAAAGATAATGCAGAATGTAGACAGAATTATTTGCTACCATGTGTGTGATTTAAACACTCTATTATCACTTCGTAAGATCATCAGGGAGGGGTGTGTATGTGTGTGTGTGTGTGTGTATGTTCTCTTTTGAGAGAACTGGAAAGTCTGCTAAGTTCTGCATCTAAGTTGCATTGGAGCAAAAACAAACACCCTATACAGAGTTTCGGTTTTGCAAGATGAGAAGAGTTCTGAAGATAGATGGTGGTGATGGTTGCAGAACAGAATGAATGTATTTATTACCACTGAACCGTGGGCTTAAAAATGGTTAAGATGATGAAGATTATGCTATGTGTATTTTACTACAATTTTTAAAAAAATTTTAAAAACACCACACACTGGTGCTATCCTCATCTCCTTATTTAAATTTCTCCTAATAATCCTTGGGGGTAGATGCTATTGTCCTTATTTAGTGGGTGAAAATAACTTGTAAATTGAGACTTATAGAACTTATGTAACCTGTCTATAATCATACACATTAATGAGTGGAAGGCTGACTTCTGCCCAACTGCCAGCATCAAGGAGCCCCTGGAGGGTACAGCCCAGCCCATGCAGCAGTCAGGTGTCAGAGTCAAGCAAGAAAATACACATAGATTCCTCTCCTTGAGTTTCGGAATACAACTCAGAGTTCACCTCAGACCATTTATTATGCCCAGATCTTTCATTCATATAATAAAAGTAATATAAAAGAAATGTAAGACAAAAGACGATGTAGAGTTAGGAAATGGACACAGGCTTAGAAACCAGACTAAAGAAAGACTCCCAGCCCTGTCTCATTAGTCACTTAAACAAGTTTCATTGTTTTTTATGTTCTCAGTATTACTTTCCTCATCTGTAAAGTGGGTAGATTAGTACCTCCTTTATAGGATCATTGAGAGGATTGAAAATGATGTAGATGAAGGGTCCAGCAGATACTTGTGGCTGGGAACTGTTATTATTATTATTGTTGTTCATGGACCTCCCTATCAAACTACTTGTGATCTCTTAAAGGTGAAATCTGGGGAGGACTAGAAGATCATGTAATTCAGCTTCTTCTTATAAAATGGAAAGGCTGAGGTTCAGAGTGGTTGGATAATTTCCCAAGGTCACCATTGAGGCTATGGCAGAGTTAGGAGTAGAAGAGTGGGAAATTATTTTTCCACCTCCAAGCATGGAAGAAATGGAAGATTACAATAAGTTCAGTGTTCTAATCAAACACTGAAATGTATGAGAAATCAGGAGGAGACAGAATCAGTGCAAACCAGGAAAGAAGCTTGGGCCAGGACTGGAACTTGAAGGGAAAGTAGAACACTAATAGACAGAGGGGATGTCCATGAGGAGCTTACATTCCCGCAGAGGCGAACAAAAGAATAACAATAAATCAGTCAATTATAAAACATGTTAGAAGGTAAAAAGTGCTATGGGAAAAACAAAGCAGAGTGGGGGGATGGAATGGGAGTTCAGGAAAGGAAAAGGAAGATCCCACTCTGCAGTAGGATCGCCGGATCATTGAGAAGTGAGCCTTGAGCAGAACTGAAAGAGGTGGAGAGCACGTTTGTTGTAGCAAATGCATGGATGAGTCCTCACACTGTCCCTATGGACAAAGTGATTCAATAGAGACAATTAGCTGAACAGTAATGAAGATTTGATGGAGGTGAGGATGGTGAGGAGCTGCCATGTTTAGTGTATTCATCTGAAGCCAGGCAATATGCTGTGCTTTCCAGAAATTTATCCTAAGCACTATAGTTGTGGGGGAGGGTGGGACATGGAGTGGTGTCAACAAAGTCTATACCCAGTCTCCCCTCACTGCTTCCAACTCCTACGTTAAGGATTTGACCTCTTGGGGCACCTGGGTGGCTCAATTGGTTGAGCGTCTGCCTTCAGCTCGGGTCACAATCTCAGGGTCCTGGGATTGAACCCCACATCTGTCTCTCTGCTCAGCAGGGAGTCTGCTTCTCCCTCCCCCTCTCCCTCCACGATCTCTCTTACTCTCTGTGAAATAAATAAAATCTTAAAAAATAATAATAATTTCATCTCTTTTGGCCTCACTTTCTTAATCTGTCAGCTAAGACAGTGACAGCCTCCCCTCCCAGCAATGTGTTCATGTGGTCATACAATTCATTTCTCTAAAAATTGCCAAAGTAAGATCTTCTACATATGATTTCATTTGATGAAAGGGTTTCATTTATTTTTTTTAAAGTTTGGAACCATTGCCTTATTGTCTATCATCTCGTATAAATCCCCAGATGCCCTTGAGCAGGAGCACTGATTTTCTTAGGGGGCCTCTGAACTGGCCAGTGTTTCACCATAATCTCAACCATGTGCCTGTCTGTTTTCAGAGCAGTAAGGCAAGGGGAGATGAATAAAAGGTTAGGGCAAAGACACAAAGTCCACACATTGATAAGATAACATTTGAGCAGAGTCCTGGAGGAGATGAGGCTAAGCCATGTGCACACTGGAGAGCTGGCATTCCAGGCAGAGGACACAGCAAATGCATAGGGCAGAGGCAGGACCACGTTTGGCACAGTCCAGGAACTGGAAGGAAGTTCAGTGTTGCTGGAATAGGATGACCAGTAGGAAAGTAGTAAGAGGCAAAGCTGTAGGAAGCAATCTCATGGACTTCACCTTCACTCTGAGTGAATAATCCATTGAAGGATCTGTTTTTCTTCCAATTTTATTGAGATATCATTAACAAGTAACGTTATATTCATTTAAGATGTACAACAGATAGTGGTTTGGCATATGTTGACATTGTCAGCTAATGACCACCACGTAAGTTTAGTTAACACCGCACAGTTATAAATTTTTCTTCTTGTGAGAACATTTAAGATCTACTCTCCCAGCAACTTTCAAATACACAAAACAGTGTTGTTAACCATAGTCACCATGCTGTACATGACATCCCCAGGACTAATTTATTCTGTAACAGAAAGTTTGTCCATTTCGACCACCTTCATCCGTTTTCCCCACTCCTGGCCCCAGACCTGTGGCAACCACTGATCTATAGTCTGTTTCTATGAGTTCTGTTTGTTTAGATTCCACATGCAGTGTTTGTCTTTCTCTGTCTGATTTATTTCGCTTGGAATGAGGCCCTCGTGGTCCATCCACAGTGTTTCAAATGCCAGTATTTCCTTCTGTTAGAGGATCATAGCAGAGAAACGGCACGGTTGAATTACATCTCAACCAGGTCGTGCGGAGTGCAGTGCTGAGCTAGGGACTCAAAGGCAGAAGCAAGGAGATTGGGGCATTCATTCTGGACAAAGACGGCAGTGGCTTGGGTCAATGTGCTGCCATTGGAGGTGGTGAGAAGTGATCTGATTCCTGGTGTATCTTTGAAGGCAGTATTAGCATACGAAAAAGTCTTGCATCTATGCAGAAGGCAAGCCATGATGTACCTGCTAGGTAAAGTGGTGGCAGATATGATCTCCGGGACATAAAGAGCTCTAACCAGTGGCCTCATCTGAAACTCTGCACCAGACCATCAGCCCTGTGTACTAAGCCAAAGAGAGAACCATGTGATGAGCCTCCAAGATAGCTCCCTGAGCCCGTGCTGTCTTTCGTGGGTGTGCTAAAACTAGAAAGCACTATAATCAGATGGAAAATTGCCTCCATGTGCCCAGAGAGCTTGATGCTCTCCATGGGAAACTGCCAGACTAGCAGCAAGATGGGGGCAGCACATGGAGAGGGAAGGAAAAACCTGAAAGCAGCTGGAGCAGAACAGCTACAGGGAAAAGGGAGATTTGAAATGCAAAGAGAAGGAAATCCTAGAGACTGAAGAAAAGTAACCCAGACCAAGGGATTAAAAGAAGGAGGCATGGGATGCCTGGGTGGCTCAGTTGGTTGTGCCACTGCCTTCGGCTCAGGTCATGATCCCAGGGTTCTGGGATCAAGCCCCACATTAGTTTCCCTGCTCAGTGGGGAGCCTGCTTCTCTCTCTGCCTCTGCCTGCTTGTGCTCTCTCTCTCTCTCTGACAAGTACATAAATAAATAAAATCTTAAAAAAAAAAAAAAAAGAAAGAAAGAAGGAGGCAGTGATTGGAAGTTTGGGAGGGTAGAGGTTACATTGTAAGTCATATTTTTTCCATGTGCCTGCTTGAACAGACCCAGCTACCCCACTGTTTCCCTGTACATGGCAACTAAGGCCTGAAACACAAGCCCTTACACTAATGGAAGAAGGAAGGGACAGGTTTCTCTCCACCCGGCCCCTATCCCCACCTCATGGTCAGAACTCCCACCAGGGCTGTTCCAGGCAGCCCACAGAAGGAGCAGAACAAACATGTTTATAAATTCATGCAACAAATACTAAGTCTCTACCCTGGAGATGTAACAGTGAACAAAACAAAGATTATCCCCTTTCTCCAGGTTCTCAAAAGCACGTGGCTGGGGCAGCTGGGTGGCTCAGTGGGTGAAACCTCTGCCTTTGGTTCAGGTCATGGTCTCAGGGTCCTGAGATCGAGCCCTGCATCGGATTCTCTGCTCAGGAGGGAGCCTGCTTTCCTCTCTCTCTCTGCCTGCCTCTCTGCCTACTTGTGATCTCTCTCTCTATCAAATAAATAAATAGGGATGCCTGGGTGGCTCAGTTGGTTAAGCGACTTCCTCCAGCTCAGGTCATGAACCTGGAGTCCCAGAATCGAGTCTCACATTGGGCTCTATGCTCGGCAGGGAGTCTGCTTCTCCCTCTGACCCTCCCACTTCTCATGCTCTCTCTCTCTCTCTCATTCTCTCTCTCTCAAATAAATAAATAAAATCTAGAAATAAATAAATAAATAAAATCTTAAAAAAAATAAAAGCACGTGGCAAAGACATCAAACAATCATACAACCACATAAACCATAGATCAACTGTGATGAGCACTTTGAAAGACAAGCCCATCACCTCCATGAAAGCAAATAAAAAGGTTGGAGGTTTCCAGAAAGATGCCCAAAGGGGCTGCTTTGGGAAGGAATTGGCACCTGAAGAGGGAGGGAAGAAGGCCTCGTTGCAGGCTGGGAGGGAGCACTGTAGGGAAAGACCCTGAGGCTGGGAGCAGTAGGACAGGGACAAGAACCAGTACCAGCGAGGGTGACAGCAGGGAGTCGGGTGCGGGGGACAGTGACCCAGAATGTGGCCGCAGAAAGAAGCACAAATGTGGTCAGACAAAGCACTGCTGGCCACATTGAGAGTCTGGGTTTCACCCATCCACCTGTCACCAAAGGGGTGGCTTGGAGCTGCGCATTGCAGGACCAGCCGACAAGGCAGAGGTGAGCTAGAGAAGCAAGGACCCAGGAGAGGCAGGACTGCAGATGAGAAAAAACCATTCCGCCACAGAAGAGAGTTTCCCTTGGAAGGATTCCCAAAACAATCCTCGAATGCCTGCCACTGAGTGTCAAGTTCCTTATAGGTCTCTGTGTCCACATAGTGCTTTGCTACATGAACATACCACGAATAACAACTAGGCGGTTCCAATCCTGAACCTGCTAGAACTGTGACAGTGTTTAAGTAACATCCTGCAGGGGGATAAGACTCGTTAGTTTCAAGAACCAGGTCTCCGCAGGGTGAGGGGATAAAGAATGGCAAGGAGATGAGCAGAAGTCCAACTATTTACTGTTTAAAGTGGCAAGGAGTAGAGGAATCCATGATAGCCTGGAGACAGAGCTGGGAAAGTACTGACTAACACAAAAGGGAGTTTAATCACACATCTCAGCTTGAAGTTGTCTGGGACTCATAGGGCTTCCTTAGGCAAGGGTTTCAATTAGTTTCAATCCAAATGTGCCCGTTTCCAGCTCTTCTCAACAGTAAGTCCTATCAGATGTGTGTGGTGAAGGACAATTGTTCTCTGCAACCCTCTATTAACAGTCTCTTCCAAACGCACCAGAGAGAGAAACATTGTTTTGCAGAGAGAGGTTTGCAAAGGCTAGTCCTTGGTAGTCCTTAAGGAGGAGATACTAGGATCTCTCTCCCTGGATCCGTGACCAAGTTGTCTTACTTCATCCTCCTAGAGCAGCACTACCCAACAGAAATATTACGTGAACTCTTAATGCAAGACACATAGGTTCTTTTAAATTTCCTAATAGCCATATTTTTTTAAAGTGAAAGAAACGGGTGTCATTGGTTTTAGTAGTATTTTTTACTGAACCTAGTATATCCATAGTGTTACTGTTTCAACATGAGATCAATATAAAATTCTTAATAGGCAATTTTATATCCTTTGATTGTGGGTGTGTGTATGTGTGTGTATATTCTCCTCAAAATCCAGTGTGTATTTTATACAGACAGGACAGCTCAGTTCCACCTCCATGGGGCCAGAGGCTACCTATTGGACCAGATGGTTCTAAACAGTGATGGCTTCTCCTATCAGATTGAAGATTTTCATGTGTTACATGTTAACATTGGCCTGTGGCACGTCGTACATTGAATTGACAATTTCTTCTGCCCGCAGAAGACCACCCAAGAGTGTCTGAATCTGCCGTGGTCATCACAAAGTCAAGTGACAAAGTTGAATGAAACATTCCTTCCCTCATGAAACTTCTCCATTTCTGATTATCTTCCTCCCATTTAGCTTCCATTTGCAGTCAGTGTGTGAGTCCTGCTTATTTTTCCTTTGAAGCATCTCTCATCTCTGTCCTTCCCTATACTTCCAGTACTCCGACTGGGCCCTTTCCCTCATGCGTGGATGATTGAAATAGTGACGTCATCGCCAGTTGCTCCAACCTGGCAGGCTTCCTGCTGGGAGTAGAGTGACAGGGACTGGGGACGTGAGTCTGCCCAGGGTGGTTTGTGCATCTGTTCATTCAACAAATATTTATTGAGTGTCCACCGTGTCCACCAAGGGCCATGCTTGACCTGAGAATAATTCACACTTTATAAAACTGGCATGATGAATCTTCCAAGAGTCAGTTTTACTCTGTGATAAATAATTTAAAATTCTATCTTAACAGATACAAAACGTATCATGGAGTGGAATATAAAATCTACCTGAAGTTCTGAGATAAAACAAGAAGCTTCACAGAAATGTCTAGGCTTGACATGCATGGCTTTGGGCTAAGCCCTCAGCTTCCCTAGAGGTACACGTTCTCAGTTCCTGTGCCTCAAGAAGCAACTTTGATCAAAAAGTCTAAGGCCAGTAATTGTTCCACCTTCTCCATTTACCCTCTCCTCAACCCAAACATGCAACTGTCAGAATGAGCTTGCCACAGACCAGTTCTGTAATCAATCTGTGTTTCACCGAAGGGCTCTTGATCTCCAGAAGTTTGAGTTTTAAGGAGACAAAACTAACCCTTCTGAGACTATTAGTTTGCAATTAAATTCTCAGTTGGGTAGCACCAAGTAGTCATGCCCACACAATATGAGAGAACACAATATGTTCTCTCAAGAAAAAAAACGTTGTGCGTGTGGATGGTGTAGATAAAGTATTCCAAGGGGATCAAAAAAGAGAGGTGATTTTATGGAATGAAAAAATCCGAGAAGGCTTCATGTAAGAGGTGAGACTTCAGTAAGATACAAAGAAAAGTTCAGGAATTTAACCACATTGGGGAGTATGGTAGAGGCTGGAAGGAATCAGCAAGGACTGGCTCCAGCCAGGTCATCACCAAGACTTGCCTCAATCGTGCACATGGTTTGGAGTTCTTTCCCAAACTTGATGGATATTTCAAGGCAAAATTCAAATCCCACCTCCTAGAGGAACGTCCTCCCAGATGCTTGCAGTTAATTTCAGTGAGAAATAGCTTGCTCCCAAACTTAGTATCCTGAAGTGTAAGTAATAGGCATGTTACAACCTTTTTTGCAAGACTGGAGAGTAATGACTTCCTCCGGTGCTGTGATCTGCAGGCACCGGCTTAATTACTTCAATCCCAGCTTCCAACAATTTTCACTGCCCCTTGTGATGCGGCAGCCTGCCCGAGGTGATGCAGCTGCTAAGGAAACCCTGGTCTCTGCCTTCTCGAAACTGCTGTGGCACTCAGATCTGCCACGAATGTTCGCAGGCCAGAAACAAGAGTGCAGCCTGCGTACCATGTCTAAATCCTAAAAAGTTACAAATCAAGCTAATTAAACATGGATTAAAATCTCTGTTCTCTCAGCTTCAAAAATTTACCTTAACACTGACCCGGAGGCCAGGTTTGAACCTTTTGCTCTTTGGAGTTCTTTGTGGGAACATGGCCTCACAGGACCACCCAGCTTCTGGCT
>RCUC01024110.1:0-11152 GCA_003697995.1 Taxidea taxus jeffersonii
AAAAAAAAAAAAGTGCTTGGAGCCTGCCCTGTGCTTGTGTGTTCCTGGAAGGGGTGGCCCAGGGCCTTCAGGTATCTAGCCTCCTCTTTTCCTGGCCATCCTTGGGGCCAGGCCCAGCCCGGAGAAACTCAGATCAGACTGTTGTAGGTGCTGTGACCACAGAAGCTGGCATTGCCCTTCTACTCTCCCACAGGAGCAGGTGGGACAGGGAGGACAGATGCCTCTATCTGGCTCAGTAGTGCCCTTGGGTAAAGACTAATGGGAGTACCTAACCCCAGAGCTGTTAAGCTGGGCCAGGTGAGATGTGTGTGGGCATTGGAGGGCATTGGAGGCCAGGGAGAGGCACCGTGAGTAACGGAGGCTGTTTCTTCAGATACAGTAAACAGGGAAAGGCCTGTCTCAGAACGGGTGGCATTTGATTGGAACATTGAGGAGGAGCCACTTACAAGGAAGAAGCAGGGGGAGAGTTACCAGGCAGAGGAGAGCAGCCCTGTACCCAGGAAAAAGCATAGCCTTGGACGTAAGAGTTAGGCCTGGAGAGCCAGGGACTCTGGATCAACACACCTGGTTATAAGGGGTTATGTGGCTGAAGCAGTAGAGGAGGCTGCAGAGCCTGACCCCTGGTTTCTATGAGGCACTAAGCTCCAGACCCCAACTCTCAATTTCTAAGAGTTCCAAGTCCAGAAGCCTGGTTTCCAGAGCTGGGTCTGGCACCCGTCCCCAGACACCTGATTTCAGGGGAAAGCTAGATCCCAGCTCTGAAGCCTGGTTGTAGTGGGGCGGCGCCTGACCCCAAACCACGGTCTGGGGGCCGGGTTCCAGCCACCTCGACCCATCCCACTTTCGATCCCACAGGTCCCTGCTGCTGCTGTCCTCGCTGCTGCTCCAACCTGCCCTTGCCCAGCCCATCTGGCCTGCAGTACCGCTTCCTTCGGGTGCTGGGGTAACGCGAGCCCTAGAAGGGCTAGAGGTGCTGTCCTTGGTGCAGTCTCAGACCCCGCCCCTGGACCTGGCCTGGGGAGGAGCCAGAGGGCGGGATTAGGCCCCCATGACCCCCCCTGCTTTGCCTCCATCCACCTGGGTACCCGCCTGCAGCGCCTCCCAGTGGCCTAGAGCGACTCTGGCTTGGCCGTTGCAAGGCGCGTGCGCCAGGTCCCAGCGCGTGCTTGGCCCCCGAGCATGGGGGGCGTGGCCTGGCCGCAACTGGAAAACGATTGGCCCGCGGAACTAAATGTTCCTAAGGAGCATTAGGATTGGTCTGTACGATGTCCAGGGACCGCCTGGGGGAGTGATTAAACCACAACCAGCCGTCTGCGGATATGGGCGGGACCTCAGTGAGTCCTCAGTCGCACCTAAAGGTGATTGGATCATAGGGCGGAGCCTGACCAAACCTCGGAATGAGGGGAGAGGGCACAGGCTTGAGAGAGGCTGACCAGGTTAGGTGAGTCAGGGACATCACCCGAGAAGGCGTGGCTGGGTCCCTCTCCCCAGCCGCCGAACTTGGCAGCTGCTCGAGTCTGGGAGGGTACCCACGCCTTGGTCCTGCCCGAGATCATGTGTCCTGAATACAGATGAAGCCCTAGATAACTCAGGAAAGAGTTCCTCATTCTCGCCAGTGTACAAACACAACCTGGATGTCCACTCGACGGGAAAACCACGGGGCCAGATGGATCTTGTCCCAGTAAAAGACTGATTTGGATACGGGGCCTCGGGGCTTCCCTAATTCTCCATCCCTTCCCCTGCGGCCTGCATCTTCAGCGGAATACTGTCCTCTCGGTTGCCTTTGTTCACCCCCTCATCTTTCTCCATCAGAGGAAAACTGCACAACCCATTGGCACCTACTGGCATCTGAGAGAGGCTATCAGATCTATGACGAGACGGAGTCACATCTACGCACCTGGGTGTCAGTGCGCGGTATGTGACTTGGGATTGGCTTTGCTGGGCGGCGCCACCCCCTGAAAGCCTGCCTACGTGTCTGTCTCCCCCAGGAAGTGGTCCAGAACCTCCTGACGAACGTAACTAGATGGCCGAGTGAGGCCTTGGATGCCAGGCCCAGTAGTTCGCACTTTTCCTGTGGGCTAGGGGACACATGGAAGGTTTTTGAACAGGTGAGTGGCAAGTTTGGGGCACACTTAGCAGTCAGGTGGACTTGTGCACTGGACATTTCACAGCCTCCCCTGCATATACACTTTCCCTGGGGGAAACTGACCTGAATGAGGGGTTAAGGGCAGGTTTTGCACTGAAATCCTCTCTTGGCTGCTGTCAGCTCAACTTTCAGGGAGCAGGGTCTTGGTTGGATGTGGCTTTTCCAAATCCATCTTGCATCATAACTTTTCAGCTGTAGCTCTCCCTGTTTATTGCCTCATTCACTCAGTATTTTATGGTTCAAATTACCAGGAAAAATAACCTATAAATTGTCTAGCCAGCTCAAGACTTTACCCTTGACCATGATGCATGTGAAGTGTTTATATGGTACAAAACACTGCGGCAGAGTGTGTATAAAGGAGGAGTGGACGGGCTCGATGACCGACATTTCCTGTGCAACCCTGTGATAGATAGATAGATAGTATTATTGTTCCCAATATATACTCTCCTTCCTACTGGACCACTCACTATAGGGTTGTATCCATTCGTGCCCCACTTATAGTAGGCTTGGCTCTATGCCTTGCTTTGGCCAATGGATTGTGAGTAGAAATGTAAAGTGTCACTTTCAGATAGAAGCCTTAAGTATCAGGGAGTAGGCTGGCAGTTTGCCTTTTCTTTTCCCATTTGCTGCAAACCACTGATACTTGGAGACTAGTTGTTGCCACATCAGAATAAGTCTAAACCAACTGTCACAGAGCTAGTACCCGGAAGTGGGACACTACCGCATTAAAAAATGAACCTGAGGGACGTCTGGGTGGCTCAGTGGGTTAAGCTGCTGCCTTCGGCTCAGGTCATGATCCCAGGGTCCTGGGATCGAGTCCCGCATGGGCTCCTTGCTCAGCAGGAAGCCTGCTTCTCTCTCTGCCTCTGCCTGCCTCTCTGCCTACTTGTGTGCGCGCTCTCTCTCTCCTTCTCTCTGACAAACAAACAAAAAAAAAAAATTAAAAAAAAAATGAACCTGAATTATGTGCCATTGGCTCTGGAGCTGGGCAGCAGCTGATGAGGAAACCATCAGCGGAAGTTGGAAAGATGGTGACGTGTTAGGCTCCCGTGAAGCATTTGGTTAAACTGTAAGCCAGAAATAAGTAAGAATATAAATAATGTCCAAATGAGCTTGGGCCTTTAGGGAAAAAAAAAAATTGAGAAAGAATATCAGCAACATGACTTGATTGCTTTGGGGGTGCATTTGACAAATTACTGTAAGAAAGAGAACTCTGGAAATAATTGGCCAGTTTTTAAGCAGAAATGGAAGAGAGTATAGAAACTCTCTATTGGCAGGTGATCTATATTTTAAGCAATGAAAGAGAACATGAAAAAATGAAGATAATGAAAGTTGACAAAGCCCTTAAGCTGAAAAGTTTGAGTGAAATTCATCTTTGTGGCAGGGATCTTAATCAAATGTATGGCTTTCATGCCTTTGGTAGAAACCTCTGAATAGATCAAAGTGGTTCCCAATAAAGCCTTTCAGTTAGTGGAGGTGATTCAGAAAAGAGAGATTAAGAGTATAACTCTCCCAGAGGAGTTAGTAGGCTTCATTTGCTTACAATTAACTCTAAAGAGAGAGGCATGTCTGAAAAGAATTGTGGGTTTGGCAGTTAGCCCATAGAACTGACTGGAACCAAATAGATAAGAAGCTTCTTTCCCTCCTCACAAAAGCCACTAGCTTGGATCTTCAAAAGACCATGAGTGTTCAAGATCATGAGAGCTCCCAAATTTCTATGGGCATGAAGGAGACAGAAGGCTACTTTGCCACAGAAGGGCATAACCTCCAGTGTTTTCTCAAATATGGCCAAGGAGAATAAATGGGAAAGGATGAGCTACTCTATGGGAACCAGGGAACTAGCTCCAGGAAGCAATCCCACCCCCAGGTAAAGGTGGGGGGACTTTGCAACATCTGCCCAGGAGGATGCTGCAATTACCATGGATCAGTAAGTTGCTGTGTGTCTCCCATTCTTCCTTCTAAATGGGAGTGTTTACTGCTATTATCCCATCCCTGTTCCACTTAAGATGTTGGATGTGCAGGAAGAAGTGGAGGCAGAGGTAACTGGTGATGATGATGATGGTGGTGGTGGTGGTGATGATTTTGGTTCATAGGTCTCTGGATCAAAAGAAGCTAGCTCTGGACCTGATACAGAGACTATTAGTGGTCCTGCACTTGAGCCTGATGCCGTGATTAGATGGGTCATTTGGGTGGTCTCCCTGGGGAAGGATATGTATATATCTTGCATGTAGAAGAAACACAAAGGCCGTATTTGTGACAAGGAAGGCAGGCTAGGAAGATTTCACAATTGTTCAAAACCCATTGTTCATTAACCCTTGCTGTGGGGCCCTACCATATGAGATTATATTTTCCTACCCCACAGACATCAGCTTTGGGGATGTGGCTTGCTTCAGGCCAAGGAACTCGAGTAGGAGTAACATGTACCACTTCCAAGAGGAAGCTTTAAGAGCCATCACGGGGCCTGGCACCTTTCTTCTCTTCTTTGTCTTGAGATTGAAGAATTCCATATTGAGGCTGTTCCTTCAGACTAGATTCCGATTCTGGAATGAAGATGAAATAGAACAGAGCCACAGCTGTCCCAAGGAGGACATTGGTTCACAACATCCTCAGGAGCTTCCCAAGTGAAATCTGAAAGTGGCCCTTGTACACAGAGCACAGGGAGAGACTGAACAAAAAGGCAGGCCACCGCAGATCAGTACACAGTGGGGTTAAGAAGCAAGGGGACTTACATGCCACCAGACATGTAGATCTCTGCACCTCCCACCAAATCTTAAAAATTTATATAGAGGCCTTGGGGTACCTGGCTGGCTCAATCAGTAGAGTGTGTGACTTTTTATCTCAGGGTCATGAGTTCAAGCTCCATGTTGGGCGTGGAGCCTACTTAAAAAAAATGTTTTTGTAGAGGCCTCCGCTGGGTTCAGTCTTGTCTACCATCCAGATGGTCTCAACAACACAGTGCTCTCTCAAGGCTGCATCCTTGGGGCAGCCTCTGGGGGCAGAGAAGTCAAGCCAAATGGACATTCCAAGGACAAGGGAGGGGTATGAGGAGCCTTTGATTACAGGGGAGGGGGGGTGCCGCTCACAGGTCAACTGGTAGTCATATCCTCTTGATGACCTGATGAGCTCCCCCAACAGAGGACATGGAATATGAGTGAGAAAAACACATTTGTTGTGAACCACTGAAATTTTGGGATGGTTGTTACTGCAGCATAATTCAATCCTAGTTGGTGGATAAAAGCTCCCTCCATGTTGCAGAGACTCTATTCAGTTTTCCTTTCCTTTAAAAAAAAAATTTATTTATTTATTTATTTAATTTATTTGAGAGAGAGAGAGAGCACAGAAGGAGAGTGTGAGGGAGAAGCAGACTCCCCGCCAAGCAGAGAGCCTCACTCAGGGCTTGATCCCAGAACCCTGATATCATGACCTGAGCGGAAGGCAGATGCTTAACCAACTGAAACACCAAGTGCCCCATAGTTCTCCTTTCCTATCATCGAGACAATCAGCATACCAAAATGAGCGGAGGTGGTTCTCTGAGGTCTGAGGCTTGCCCCTTGTTTTGAGATATTGACCCTCAGATCCAGTGAGCCTTGCTGGTTCTTGCTGGTTCTTGGCAACCTGTGGTAGCTGCTTATGTGAACTAGAAAAACGTCTGGGGCCCAGACCTTCTACCGTCAGCTTGGTGCCTGGTAAATGCCAATCTCACATATATCCTAAGACCGCAATGGCGCTATTACAAAGGACTTGTCCAAAAGGAAAAAAAGTAAAACCCAAACTTGCCTTAATTACAGGGATGTCTGCCCTTCCAAGAAGCCCCAACATAATGGATAGTAAGTGGCAATTTGTACTTTTGCTTATGGGTACATCTGCATGAAACAGAGACCCAAACTAACCATGGCTTATGCAAGGTAGGAGTTTATTTCTCTTGTATAAAAGTCCAGATTAGTATGGTGGGTCTTTGTGTGAAGTCATCAGGACCAATGCATAATAATTAAAAAATAATAAATTATTTTTTTAAGATTTTACTTGTTTATTTGACAGAGAGAGAACAAACAGGGGAATGGCCGTCAGAGGGAGAGGGAGAAGCAGGCTCCCTGCTCAGGGAGCCTGATATGGGGCTTGATCCCAGGGCCCTGGAATTGTGACCCCAGCCAAAGGCAGATGCTTCAGTGACTGAGCCACCCAGGTGCCTCAGTAACAAATTCTTTTATTTGTCTTGTTGCTGTTCCATCCCTGGGATATTGCCCTCACCCAGTCTAAGATGGTCCACCACCACTTCCACAGTTGAGTCCTTGTGAAGCAGAAAAGTGAAGGGGATGGCTTGCCTTTTACCCTACATTGCAGAAGTTGTACCCAGAATTTCTGCTCTAATCCTATTGGCCAGAATGTAGTCACATGGCCAAGAAACAGACTCTTCACCCTGGGCAAGCTTTTTGTCCCGCCAAAAGTTCTAGGGGAACTGGGAAACTATTCCCAGGAAACAAGCTAACTTGGGAAGGATGAATATTGGTGGCGGGGGTGGGGGGCATCCATAGTTACAGCCACACACTACCAGTGCTCACCCATCCCAATTGTATTAGCTTCCTGTTACTCCTGTTACAAAGTCCCACACACGTAGTGGTAAAACAACATGCATTTATTCTTTTACAGCTCCGGAGATCAGAAATCCAAAATTAGTTTCACTGGGCTAACCCATCAAGGAGCCGATAGGGCTGTCTCCTTCTGGAGGAACCGTTTGCTTGCCTTTTCCAGCTTCTATTGGATGCCTGCATTCCTTGACCAGTGGCCTCATCCTCCAAAGAACATTATTCCATTCTCAGCTTCCATTGTCGTATCACCTTCTACTCTGATTCTGACCTTCCTGTCTCCCCCTTTAAGGATGCTTATGATTACTTTGAGCCCACCCAGATACTCCAGGATAATCTCCCATTTTACAATTCCTAATTTCATCTGCAAAGTCCCTTTTGTCATATAAGGCAACATTCTCAGGTTCCAGGGATGAGCATGTGGACATGGTTGGGGGCAATTGTTTAGCCTCATTCCACATGTAAGTGGAATTTAAAAATATATATATATGTGTGTATATGTATATACACACATATATATTTTTTTTTAAGATTTTATTTATTTATTTGACAGACAGAAATCACAATAAGGCAGAGAGGCAGGCAGAGAGAGAGGAGGAAGCAGGCTCCCTGCTGAGCAGAGAGCCCCATGCGGGGCTCGATCCCAGGACCCTGAGATCATGACCTGAGCCGAAGGCAGATGCTTTATTAACCCACTGAGCCACCCCAGGTGCCCCTTAAGTGGAATTTTTAAAAATGTATTTATTCATAAAACATTTATTGAGCAAGAGTTACATACTTGGTATTTTGGAAAGTCCTGGAGAAATAGAAGTAAAAATACAGACAAGGTCTCTGCCTTTTCATGGAGTTATATTGTAGTGGGAAGGACGAGTAAAGAAATCACTAGGATATTCCAGAACCATGACATGTATTATTAAAAATTAAGCAGCACTCTAGGACAAAAAATGACAAGGGATTGGAGACAGCCATGTTAATAGGTAGTTAGGAATGGCTTCTTAGAGAAGGTGACTAATGGAAAGGACAGACCTGGGAGCTCAGGCCAGAACAGAGCCATGGAGGATTACTTCGAGGCCAGAAACCAAAAGGAATTTGCTCAGCCGGATTTTGGAATTGCTTTGGATTAGTGACTCCTTTCTACCTTCCATTTCTCCCCATTTTGAACCAGAACGTTTATGAACTATTACCCTATTGCATTTCCCACCATTGCAAGTGGGGAGTACATGACTTGTTTCTTTAGTTCTAGAGTCCACAGATGGCAGTTCTAGGAAGGATTGTGTTCTAGGAAGGATTATAACCAGAGCCTCATCTGCATCTACTTTTGGATAATGAGATTTAGGACTCTGGACTTGATAAGATCTGTATGAGATTTTTTGGACTCTGACTTGATGCTGTAATGGGATGAGACTTTTAGGGACCTTGGGAGGAAGTGAATGTATTTTGCATGTGGAATAGACATGTATATTTAAGGGCTAGAGGGTGAACTATAGTAAAGAGAATAATGGCCCCCAAAGGTTCCAGCCCCTAATCTCTATGAATATGTTACCTTACATGACAAAAGAGACTTTGCATATGTAATTAAGTTTACTAATTGGTTGACCTTAAGATAGGGAGAGTATCCTGAATTATTCAGGTGAACCCAGTGTAATTACATGAGCTCTGAAAAGCAGAGAAGCTTCTCCAGCTAGCAATGGAAGAGGAAGGCAGAAATCTGAGAAACTTGAAACAGGAGGATTTGATGTGCCATGGCCAGTTTTGAAGGGCCCCCAGCCAAGGAATGTAGGTGGCCTTTAGAAGCTGAGATCAACCTCTGACTGACACCCAGCAAAGAAAACAGGGACCTGAGTTCTACAGCCAAATGGAACCGAATTCTGTTAATCACCTGGATAAGTCCAGAAGTGGACTCTGTGTGACAGCCTCCAGATAAGAGCCCAGACTGGCCAAGACCTTGACTTCAGTTTTGTGAAACCTTAAGTAGAGGACCCAGCTGAGTCAGACTGGACTTTTGACCAAAGAACTATGAAATAAGAAATGGGTGGGGCACCTGGATGGCTCAGTGGGTTAAGCATTTGTTTTGTTTTGTTTTGACAAACAGAGATCACAAGTAGGGAGAGGGGCGGAGCAGAGAGCCCGATGTGGGGATTGATGCGGGGATCAATCCCCGGATGCTGGGATGATGGCCTGAGCGGAAGGCAGAGGCTTTAACCCACTGAGCCACCCAGGCACCCAAGCATTTGACTCAATTTCAGCTCAGGTCATGATCTCCGGGGTCCTGGGATCGCGCTCAGTGGGAGGCTGTTTCTCTGTGCCCCACCCCTGGCTGGTGCTCTCTCAAATAAATAAATAAATTTTTTTTTTAAAGATTTTATTTATTTATTAGTTAGAGAGAGCGAGCACAGGCAGACAGAGAGGCAGGAAGAGGCAGAGGGAGGAGCAGGCTCCCTGCCGAGCAAGGAGCCCGATGTGGGACTCGATCCCAAGACGCTGGGATCATGACCTAAGCCGAAGGCAGCCGCTTAACCAACTGAGCCACCCAGGCGTCCCTTTTTTTTTTTTTAAATGGGTGTTATTTTTAAGAGGCTGAGTTTGTGTTGGTTTTTTTTTTTTTTAAGATTTTATTTATTGGGGTGCCTGGGTGGCTCAGTGGGTTAAAGCCTCTGCCTCCAGCTTGGGTCGTGATCTCGGGGTCCTGGGATCGAGCCCCACATCGGGCTGTCTGCTCACCGGCCAGCCTGCTTCCTCCTCTCTCCCTCTCTGCCTGCCTTTCTGCCTACTTGTGATCTCTATCTGTGAAATGAATAAATAAAATCTTTAAAAAAATATTTTTAAATTTTTAAATATTTAAAATTTAAATTTAAATATTTAAAAAAAGATTTTATTTATTTATTTGACAGAAAGAGAGAGATCACAAGTAGGCAGAAAGGCAGGCAGAGGGGGAGGGAGAAGCAGGCTTCCTGCAGAGCAGAGAGCTTGATGCGGGGCTTGATCCCAGGACCCTGAGATCATGACCCGAGCTGGAGGCAGAGGCTTTAACCCACTGGGCCACCCAGGCGTCCGGAGTTTGTGGTTTTTTAATATGCAGGGATAGAAACCTAATACTGGAGTCAAGACTTGAATGAAGAGAAATAGCATCATGGATGGGCAAATCCTGGGCAGTGTGTTCCATCCCCAGGGAAGAGCAAGTGTAAGGGCCCCAAGCCAGGGAAGAAACAAGCAAGTTTGTTTGTTTGCTGGGGCCTGCTGTGTGGGAGGAGGTAGATGAGGTCAGAGCAGGGATAGGGACTGAAAGGGAGGCAGGCCCTAGGGGGAGGGACTTCTGTTGAGAGGGGACTATGTGTAGGTAATTGAGAACTGGCTTCCAAATCTTGGTTGAATCCAGAATGACTGCCCCACCTATTAAGCTTGCTGACTTCCCCTTATCTCCTCCTCAGCCTTGGCCCTGGAGCCTTCTCCTGGGAGAAGCCCATAATTCATCCAGCCATTTGGCTGGGAAGGGGGTGATGACTGTCATCCATAGTATGGATGGACCAGTGACACCGGCTGCTGCTCCAGCAGGGCGTGTGATTTGGCATTCGGGAGATGTGCTCCCCCCGGGACAGTCATGGTGGAAAGCCAGGGGGCAAAGGAAGTGAGGGCAGAAGAAAAGTGAAGGCCAGAAGTTAGACTGGACATTATCCAGATAATAAAACTGGACACAGACATCACAAAAAAAGAAAATTACAAACCAAATCTATCAATATATAAAAATTACTATACAGGGATGCCTGGGTGGCTCAGTTGGTTAAGCAGCTGCCTTCAGCTCAGGTCATGATCCCGGCGTCCTGGGATCGAGTCCCACATCGGGCTCCTTGCTCGGCAGGGAGCCTGCTTCTCCCTCTGCCTCTGCCTGCCTCTCTGTCTGCCTGTGCTCACTCTCTCTCTCTCTCTCTCTGACAAATAAATAAAAATAAAATCTTAAAAAAAAATTACTATACAGCATTATTTTTTTTCGGGAACGCAAGGGTTGCTTTAACATCCAAAAATCAATTAATGTAATTTTTTGAAGTTTATTTAAGTAATCTCTAAACCCAAGATGGGGCTTGAACTCATGATCCCGAGCTCAAGAGTTGAATGCTCTTTTAACTGGAGCCAGCCAGGCGCCCTTCCATTAATGTAATTCTGAATATATTGTAAAGATTTTATTTATTTATTTGAGAGAGAGAGAGCACGAGCGGGTGGCATATAGGGACAGAGGGAGCAGGAGAAGCAGACTCTGCTCTGAGCAGGGAACCAGACCCAGGGGTTGATCCCAGGACCTTGAGATCATGGCCTGAGCTGAAGAGAGATGCTTAACTCACTGAGCCACCCAGACGCCCCTAATTCTGAATATTAAGTCTTTTTTTAATAAAGATTTTATTTATTTATTTGACAGACAGAGATCACAAGT
>RCUC01024168.1:0-17535 GCA_003697995.1 Taxidea taxus jeffersonii
AAAAAAAAAAAAATCCTTCCCTTCTTACTATTCCACAAGCCCCCGTGCTGTCCGTTATTTTTAAGTTCTGAGTCTTGCTAAATTTCTCCCCCACTCTCTTTCCCTTTATTTTTGAAGTGTTTGTTTTTCTGCCATGCTCCTTAGCCAAGGAGATTTGGGCCAAAAAATTCTAGAGAGCTATTTAAATTATATGAAATAATAGAAATTAAATAGTTGATATTAAATGTAGCACTCGGCTGTCACTGTCCTTTTCCCTCTGAAATTGGATTCAGCCAGACGGTATACGCTATTCTCAAAATGATCTTTTACTACAACTATTACACTTACTGGGTTCTAAAACAAACAAACAAAAAAAAGATCATACCACTGTCCCCTAGGCCACCACCAAGCCGCAGGCATCCTTTGGACACGTCTCCCTCGACAGCACTGCCCTGTGCTCTCACTGTTAGTTTGGATATAGGAAAATGATGCGCCTGCTTCCTGGGGGTCCCTGGTGACGTCAGGTAGCAGCTGAGAAGGAGAATATGTCTGCAGGTCCCCATGGCACTGCTCCCACGTGGGGTCTGAGTACAGAGCTGCAGACTGTGTACTCCTAGAGCTCACTGCTTTGGGACAACTCTGTTCTTTAGGGCAGTTGATGGTTTCCATTCCCTTGGGAAAGCTGGTTATGAAGCACTAACTCCCCCGAGGCTCTTTCTTCACCTTTATTTACTTATTTTTTAAAGATTTTATTTATTTGACAGAGAGAGAACACAAGCAGGGAGGAGAGGCAAGCAAAGGGGGAAGCAGGCTCCCTGATGAGCAGAGAGCCCAATGCAGGACTCGATCCCAGGACCCTGGGATCATGCCCTGAGCTGAAGGCAGATGCTTAAGGGACTGAGCCACCCAGGCGCCCCACATTCTTTATCTTTAAATGAGATTAACGAACCTAAGTCTAATTCAGAGGACTGGCATGGGAACACAATGAGAGCATCAAGTTCCATAATGAAATCGCCAGTGTTTGAGTAGTTGTTGACCTTCATGTAATTTATCTGCCACACACACAGCCACACACATGCATGCACACACGTGCTGTGTGGTACTATGTAATTCTAACCCCTCCAGCATCATGTATAAAACCATAGAGTTCCAGAATTTTAAGGAGGAACTTGGAGGGGGAGGCCAGGAGAAAGATGGATGGATTGGTTTAACACTTCCTTTCCTGAGGACATTGCTTCCAAAGTCTGCAATTTTTAGATCTGACCTCTGATGGGAGAACAAGACAAACTAAATCTTACTTCTCTGCCAGTCTTCTGCCTGTGTGCACAGGAATAGATTATCAGTGTGTTGCTTTCCCAGCCTGTGACTGTCATTTGTGTCAACGGAGGCAGGACGAGAGAAGAAAGGCCAGAACGTATAGGAGAATTTGCTGGGAGTTGACACCACTTGGACCCAAAGCTCCACAGCCATATGGATCCCTCTCTCGTTCCAAATGATCCCCTTCCTGCATGCCCACCTGCTTTCCTGGTGTAGATGGTCTTTCCCACAGTCATGTGTATGCTCAGTCATACCGAGAGGCCCAGTCAAAGCCTATCATGTTCACAAGACCATGTGTTTCATTGTTTCTTTGGAAAAAAGAAGTCACCACCCATGTGTGAACTCAGAAAGGACCCAGGTCTCCTCCGGACCCATTTGACCTCCGTGTCGATTCTAGGCTGCATACAGTGAAGGAGCACATGACAGCTGGACCCAAAGAAGGGTCCCTTGGCAGAGTCACAGGAGAGCAAGTGCCAGAATGACCCTTCTCCTTCTCCAATCCTAAAATTTCTGCTCTATCCAGGATAAGCCACTTGCTTATTTCCTGCTTCTTAAAATTTACGTTTCATGTATGAATGCACACAAGTCAATGAATGAATCAGGTTTGTAGTCAGAAATAGCAGCCACTGAACCTCCCTCATCCATTTTCCCATTCCTCAAGGCAGTCTGTTTCAGCTCTTTAAGCTGACTCTCTTGGTGTTTAATTCTGTATTTCTAAATAACGTACATGCATTCAGCATTCCTGAGTGTTCCGCCTTGGGCATTATCTGTTGACTTGGCACTATAAAAAGTAAGAGTTTAGCTGTCTTTTCTCTCTGTTGTGTGCTGTCCCCAAGCACCCTGCCCAGCCATCCATTCTCCTGAGTCATTCAGATCATAATTTTTGAAGATTGTTATTTCTGTTTCTCTTATTTAAATCCTATTTACTCTTGAAATTGTAAGTATGATTACCATTCCTTTCCTGAGCAAGCTTGGAGTTATCCTGAATTTAATCATTATATTTTTTTGTTTGCTTAGGTTTTAAACTTTGCTCAAGCATTTAGGGCACATAAGCATTCCAAAAATTTTATCTTCTTAGAGAGATCTCTTAGCATTGACCCAATGTGCCTCACGCACAGCTGTCTACTCATTCGGTACTCCTGTATCTTCCCCTTTCTAAGATCCCCCTCCCCTTCTTTTTGGTGGAACACGTCCTCCAGAAGCAAATGGCAAAAGGGTGCTAGGGAAGACGATGTTGAGATCTCATACCTCTGCACAGGTCTTTAATCTGTTTTTATACTTATGTGATCATTCGGCTGGGTTTGGCAATAATGATCCTTCGGAGATTGAAGGTCTTGTTCTGCATTTTAGCTGCCAAAGCGCTGTTGGGAAGTCTGAAGCCGATGTGATTTCTGAGACATTGAAACATGCAGCTTTTCTTCTCTATTCTTGCTGTCATCCTTTCTGGAAGCTTATAGTATTTCCTGTTTTTCAAAACAGTGTGCCTCTATGTGGGTTTATTTTCGTCTGTTGGACCGAGCACTCAGAAACTCATGTGTCGCCATTCTACTGAATTTTCTTGGATTGTATCATAGATAATTTCTTCTCTTGTTTTTTTTTTTTTTTTTTCTAGAACTTCTTTTATTTGAGTGTCGTGTTTCCTAGCCCAGCCCGGGTCCTCTAAGTATCATTGCTTTTCTCTTCTATTTTCCACCTCCTGTTACATTGACTCTGCCTTCTGGGATCCTCAGCTTTAAGTTATATGATCCTTCCACTGAGTTTTAAATTTCTGTTCTGTGCCAAAGTCCCAGAGCAGGAGTGGGCATGGCTTGTCTGCGGAACAGAAGGAAGCCCCTATGTCTGGTGAGAGTGGCAGGGATGAGGGTGCAGACGAGCTTGGTCAGATCCTGCAGATGTGTGCGGGCCAGGGTAGGGACTGTGTGTTTTATCTGAAATATGATGGGAAGCCATGGGAACATTTGAATTGGAAAATGATGAGGTTTTTTCCAGTTTCAAGAGGATTATTCTGGCTTTCTCCCGGAGGTCTGTTGTGAGGCAGTTCTGGTATCCAAACAGAAGGGGATGAGGAGTGCTCAGATTCTGGATGGTGACACCCACAAGTTGTTCTCAGAGGTTAGAAGTAGGGTATAGAAGACTGCCGTCAAGAACGACAAAGTCTCAGGACTGGGAAAATGGAGGGAAAGCATTCCAGTTGTCATATGGGGAAGATTAAGGAAGGAGCAGTTGTAAGGAAGTCCACTCCTGGTGGACATGGGAGTTTGGCTATGTTCAGAAACACCCATTAGACATTCAATCAGAGGTGGGTGGATATTTTGAATATGGCACTTAGCGCTCAGGGAAGAGGCCTGCATTAGAGATATCAACTTGGGGGACATCAGCTTCTAGAAGATCTTTGAAGCTCCAGATGGGATGGAATGTTCTGCAGTGTGAGTTAGACTAGAGAATGTCCCAATGAGTGACCCTGGGGACCTAGGAGCAGCCAGTGATAGAAAGAACCCAGGCAGTGGAATGTTCCAGAAGTTAAGGAAGAAAGTCTCTAGATAAGGAAAATAAGTACATCCCTGGCTCCTGGAGGAGTTCACAGTTCGGTTGGGAAGATGGGCTTTCTGACAGATAACTGGAAGTACAAGTTGATAAATGCTGAAAACAGAGTGTGAACTGAGGGCTGTGGGAGCCCAAGAAGGAAGCTCTCCCAACCCCAGGGAAGCTGAGGATGCTTCACAAAGGCAACATTCATGTGTGGTCAGTGTTCCGTAGAAATGGCTGTGTGAGAAGGCGGGCGGAGGCTTCTGCCCCCCAGGAGACAGCAAGGCATCCTGAGTCACAGACATGTGATGGCAGCGCTAATGGAAGGGGCAGTTTAGCTAAAGGAAGTGTGGCAGAGACAACACAAGCACGGCACTGACACAGAGGCATCAATCTTCAGGCTTTTCTGTGTGGTTTTGGTGGTGGGGAGTGCTGTCTGCCCTGGGCGGGGCAGAGAGCCTCCTGATGGTGGACCTTTGATGCCTGTGGGGGGCCAGACAGGGTTGGCTGTGGTCTGTGGCTAGGAGGACCTAAGGAGGCACAATCATTCTCAGGAGATTCTGGGGGATGCATGCTGTCCTGGAATCCACCTGAAAAAGGATCTGAGTGCAGCCAAGTATGGGTCTACCACTTAGAAGGCACGAGAAATTAATTCGGCTGGACTCTACAGCTGTGAGCAGAGTCATACATAATGCCGGCGGGAGAGCTGGCTGACCAAGACCTTGTGTGAATAACCTTCCGTGGGTAGAAACACATGAGCCATCTCTGCAGGGTTTATCCATCTGTAACTTCCATCCAAGCAGCTCAGTAAGGCAGAGGGTTTCTTTTTGGTGATGGCCATCATCAGCGATGTTAGCCAGAGCTAACCTTGTAGGGTCAGTCACGGGACACAAGGTAAGCGCCACCGCTATGGTAATGACAAACCCCAGATCTTGGTGGCTTACTCTGTTAAAGGTTTGTTTCTCACTCCCGTCACTGTGTGATGTGAATCCCAGCCCTATTGGGTCTTGCTCCTACATGTTCCTCAGGGACCCACGCTTCTTCTGTGGTGAACTGCACGCCACTGTGGTCTCCAGGAAGGGAAACAGTATGGGAGAATATTTCTCCAGACCTCAGAGTGACCGACATCACTGCCGCCCGGCTGTACTGGTCAGATTTCAGTCTCATGCTTCCAGTCTAACTGCAAAGGGGGCTAGAGAGTGCAACGCAATCTTCTTATCCAGAAAGAGAAAATAGGGATTTGAGAGCATGTGTCCAGCTACCCACCTAGTCAGTCAGGCCGGCTTTCTGTCTTTGTATACACACACGAGCGGTAAATTTCCCAGAAGAGAGCAAAACTATAGCACGTTTCACAGTTGCTCTTTTAAATGCCTCTCTGGTCCCTTGCCCATTTTATATTCTGTTTGCAGATGCGAAGTGGCATTACAGTTTATTCAAGGGATTATGAGATGGTATTCCATTACACTGAATAATTCCCACAAAGCCTCGATTTCCATTAAAAGTACTTTGTATCCAGCACCGTGAGAAAACATACAGATGTTAAAGAGTCATGTTGATGAGTAGACCCTTGGATGGATAGATGGGTGGATGGATGGATGGATGATGGGTGGACAGAATGAGTCAGAAATCATTTTAGTTGTTGTTTTGGAAAAGTTAACCTCCTCTGTGGTCTGGGTAGCATTCCCTCGAATGGCCCATCTTATTCAGTTCTCCATTACTGGCAGCAAGAATTAATCCAGTGGCATGTGCCTTTAATATTTTGTTCTGCTTGGCCCTGTATGGTGGATTGAATGGCATACCCCTCAAACTTGTGTCCACTTGGAATCTCAGAATGTGACCCTATATGGAAATATGGTCTTTGCAAACATAGTTAAAAAAAGATCTCTAGATGAAATCATTCTGGGTTTAGGGTGGCCCCTATATCTAATGACTGGTGTCCTTATAAGAAGAGGAGAGGATGCAGAGAAGGCTATATGGAGAATGAGGAAGGAATTAAAGAGATGCAGCACCAAGCCAAGAACACCAACGCTTACCAGCTGCGGCCGAGGAGAAGTTCTTCCTCAGAGCCTCTAGAAGGAACCAGTCTTGCAGACACCTTGATTTTGGACTTCTTACCTCTCGAACCATGAAAGGATACATTTCTGTTTTAAGCCACTTAGTCTCTGTTAATTTGTTTCAACAGTCCTAGGAAATTAGATACTCCCTGACTACCCACTGAAATGTTCCATTTTTTTTCTAATAAGTTCTTTACTTATGATTCCATGCATGGGAATTTTTTTTTTAAATCTAACCTCAGTATGGTATAGGAATGGCCCTTTTAAGTTTTTTTCCAAATAAAACCTCTACATCTACCCTTTTTTTTTTTTTTTTTGGTGGCGGGGAGGGGGAAGGGGGGCTCTATGAAACTGCCTTCCTTTAGTTTATATGGTTCTCTAGGAGTCATTCTTTAGATGGTCCATATTAAAGACAAAGGAAAACAGAAACCTCTTAGACCCTTTCCTGGTACCTATGCTTCTCACAACACTGAGGAAGGGGTGTTGGTCAAGGTCTTCCATCATCTTGACATGTGCACATGTCCACCACACACATTCACCACTCACGTTCACCTTGCCTGCTTCCGTAGGGCCCATGAGTCTAAGCGCCAGGCCAGCTGCACTGTGAACCCCCCTCATATAGTCTTCAGCTTTTATCTAGCAAACACCTGTCACTGACAGAGGAAACGGTACATAATTAAGGATACAGTAAGTAGTTCATTTGAACCTCCAGTGTGGATCATTGTCAAGTTATTTATATCAGAATTTATATTTGATTTAGCACAGTCGTAAGAGAACCCTGAAGGACGTGGTGTCATGCTTAATGCACTCTGATGACATGGCACCAATTTTGTATTATTCCATGAAGTTAATTGCATCTCTAAGAAGAGGCTCCTACAGTTCCAAGTTAAGAAAAGAATCTATTTGTGATTATAGTCTTTAAGGTATGAAAGTTTGGTAATGATGTAAAAAGAGCCAAAGGAATAAAAGGAACCCCAATGACAGCCATCATCAGTTTCTTCCTCAGGAGTAAAGAAAATCTCGACATCTTTTTTGATACAGTGCTGATTTTAAAAATAATCTTATACTGTATAGACAGTACAGCCACGTCACAGAATATATGGTAATGAAAGGAAACTCATCCATAATCCCAACATCCTAACATAATTTTTACTTGATTCTACTTTATTTCCTTCCAGATTTTACTCTCGTCTGTGTGTTTTGCATAGTTCATGTAGTTTTTCCTTTTTTTTCTTTTTTCCTTTTTTTTAAGGTTCTATTTTTGTGAACATGTGGTGGGTGTGCACAATAACAAATGAAATAGCACAAAAGAACCAGCTATGGAGAGCAGTCATGTCCCACGCTTGCTCGCCCACCTCTAGCCCCACACCCTGCTGGAAACTTCATAACTATTGTGGCTGTTAGTATTTCTGGTAATTACTTCCATCAGTCTAAGTAATATGCTTATGACTATTTCTCTTCATTATTAACTAGTTTCAATACACCTAAAGATACAAAAATACAATATTATTACCACTCAGTGCTATTGAATTCTGTTTTGCTGTTAAGGAAAAAATGCTGCCGGTACATTAGAGTCCCTACCCCCAGATCCCATCACTTTGTCCAGCACCCCTCTCCCACAGATCCTGAGTAACCAGAACCTTGAACTTGATGCTTGTCTCCCTATATATATTCTTATGCCAGCAGTTCTCAGTTTGGTCTCAAAGTCCTTTTGCATTCTTCACATTTATTGAGGACTACAAGTATTTTTGTTTGTATGGATTATAACTATCAAGATTACAGTGTTTGAACAAAGAACTCTTAGAAATATTTACTAACTTATTTTAAATTATAATGAACTCATTACACATTAATACAAATAACTTTTTTGTGAAAAATAACTGCATTTTCCGAGGTAAAAGAAGAATGACATTGTTTTATGTTTGTAAATTTCTTTATGTCTGGCTTAGTGAGAGTCAGTGGATTCTCCTATCTGTTTCTGCATTCAGTTATTGTGATGTCATGTGTCACCAGCCAATGGAAAACTATGTTGTACTTTTATGATGGAATAAGAGTGAAAACAGTGTCTTAGTATTATTATGAAAATAGTTTTGATGTTACAGAATCTTTTATTTTTATTTTTTTTTGTTGTTGTTGTTACAGAATCTTTTTTTTTCTTTTTATTTAAGCTTTATTTAAACATATAATGTAACCCCACCACCCTCTCCCAACCCCTCTCCCCCCTACCCCCCTCAGTTTGTTTTATGACATTAAGAGTCTCTTTTGGTTTGTCTCCCTCCCGATCCCATCTTGTTTCATTTTTTCTTTTCCTACCACCTTAACTCCCACCCCCGTTGCATCTCCACTTCCTCATATCAGGGAGATCATGTGATAGTTGTCTTTCTCCAGTTGACTTATTTCGCCAAGTTTTAAAGGATCTCAAGGATCCCTTGAGAATGTGCCCTCCTTAATACCCACCACCAGGCTCACACATCTCCCCACTCCTCTCCCCTCCAAAACCCTGTTTGTTTCTCAGAGTCCACAGTCTCTCATGGTTCATCTCCCCCTCTGATTTCCCCCAATTCACGTTTCCTTTCCTTTTCCTAATGTCCTCCGTGTTATTCCTTATGCTCCACAAGTAAGCGAAACCACATGATAATTGACACTCTCTGCTTGACTTATTTCACTCAGCATATCTCCTCCAGCCCCGTCCATGTTGATACAGAAGTTGGGTATTCATCCTTTCTCATGGCTGAGTAATATTCCATTGTATATATGGACCTTATCTTCTTTATCCATCGTCTGTTGAAGGACGTCTCTGTTCTTTCCACAGTTTGGCAATTGTGGACATTGCTGCTATGAACATTGTGGTACATATAGCCCTTCTTTTCACTATATCTGTATCTTTGGGGTCAGCAACCTTTTTTTTCTACTATTTTTTATACTTATTCATATTGATATGTAGATATGTTCTTATTTGCTCTTCTGCTCCATCAGACCTGAATAATATTCTGTGTTCATCCTTTTCCTGTATTTAGGCATTTAAGCTATTACCAGTATTTTTCTACTGAAAGCTGCACTGGAGAAATCATTTTGTGTCTGTTTCTTTGTGCATATGTAGAAGAGATTCTCCACGGTGTGTACTGCAAAGTGGAATTCTGAGGTCGGAAGTTATGAGCATATTCACCTTGAAAAGTATTACCAAATGACTGATATTTAATTACCTATATCAAATTAGATACTATTTAATAGTATCTCCACAGTGTTTGTACAAATTTATACTGGGAATATATAAGCAGTGTATAAAGGTTCATTATTCTATAGCCTAGATAACAGTTGGTCTTGAAGACTTTAGATTATTTGCCAATCTGATGCTAATGAAATAGATGATATGTTTTTATGGTTTTAATTAGCAATTCCTTGCTTACTTTTCGTATGCATATTGGCCATTCAGGTGTCCTCCTTGGTAAATTGTTGCTCACTGTTTACTCACTAGGTTACTGGTTTATTACGAAGGATATTAAAGGATATGAATCTACAGCCAGATGAAGAGATACATAGGGTGAGATTGTGAACAAAGGAGCTCCTTTGGAAACACTCTGGTTCATCAACCTAGAAGCTCTCCTAACACCCAGTTTTTGGTACCTAGGCATGGTTGACTAAATCATGAGCCATTGCTGATTGTTTCAGCCTCCAGCCTATTTTCCTCTTTTCCCTCCTTGCAAATAAGGGGATGGGACTGAAAGTTCCTGGTTGGTTCCCTGGTCACCAGCAACCACCTCCCCCAGCCTTAGGAACTTCCCAAAAGTCATCTCATTAACAAAAACCCAGTTGCAGAAAGGGGGTCGTTATGAGTTACAAAAAGTCTTGCTTCACCTTTATAGCTGTGTAAAGATTCCAGGAACTGAAGACAAACCAAATATTACAAAAACAGATGTTCCCATTGCTCTTATTGCCCAGGACATCAGCCAGGAACTGTGGACATGAGGAACAAATATATATGAGAAATATATTTTGATAATTTGAATGACCAAATGTGTATTTCTTATGAATCACAACACACATTACCCTATGAAGATAGTCTTCTACACTTTTTGAAAAACTTAAAGACTCTCTTTTCACATTTAGTTACTTAAGGCCTAAAATTCATCTTTTGCGTGATGTGAAATAGATATCTAACTCTGCTTTTTTTTTTCCCGAGTATGGATATTCCTAGCACCATTTATTCAAAAGTCCCATTGACTGTCATGCCTTCTGTTTTCAGTTCTTCACTGTACCTTCTCCTGTACCTTAATTACACCACACCCTTAATTACTCCAGCTTTTGTTAAAATTCTCATCTGAGTAAGTCCCATTCCCTCTTTGGTCTTCTTCTTTTTTTTTTAAGATTTTATTTGGCGGAGAGAGAGATCACAAGGAGGCAGAGAGACAAGCAGAGGGAGAGGGAGAAGCAGGCTCCCTGCTGAGCAGAGAGCCCTATGCGGGGCTCGATCCCAGGACCCTGAGACCATGACCTGAGCCGAAGGCAGAGGCGTAACCCACTGAGCCACCCAGGCGCCCCTTTGGTCTTCTTCTTAATCATGTCAATAAACTCATCCATTGTTCTTTCATCAATTTCAGGATCCTCTTGTCAGGTTCCATGGGAACTCTTGAAATTTTCATTTAACATGTCTTGATTTTTAAGATTATTTGGGGGGAGAAGTCAACAGATTTATGATAGTCAGTCCTCTAGTCCGTGAACACGATATATCTCTCCTTTATTCAGTTCTTTAATGTCCCTGGTGATGGTTAGTTTTATGTGTCAGTCTCACTAGGCCATGAGGTCTGAAGACTTTGGTCAAACATTCTGGGTGTGTCTTTGAGTGTGTTTTTGATGGCATGTTTCTGAACCAGTGGACTGAGTTAAGCAGACTGCCTTGTCTGACATGGGCAGACCTCATCCAGTCAGTTGAAGGCCTGAAGTCAACCAAAAGCCTCCTCCCAGAGCAGAAGAATTCTTCCTGCCTTACAGCCTTTGGACTGAGACATCAGCTCTTTTCTCCCTTTGGACTTGACCGGAAACATCAGCTCTTCCTGGGTCTCAACTCTGCCAGCCTTTAGACTAGAATTACACTAATGACTGTCCTGGTTCTCAGGCCTTTGGATGCCGACTAGAACCACATTGTTGGCTCTTCTGGTCCAGCTTGCTGACCACACATCTTGGAACTTGTTGGCCTCTGTAATTGGATAAGCCAGTTCCTTATAATAAATCTACTTACATATACACAACCTCTTAGCTCTTTGGCCCTGATTAATGCAGATCTGGCACTGAGCTATGGGCTGCTACTGTCACAAATGCCTAAAATTGTGGGAATGACTTTGGAACTGGGTAACGGGAAGAGGCTGGAGGCGTCTTGAGGTACGTATTGGAGGAAGCCTGGATTTCCATGAAGGGCCTTTTGGTAGAAAGTTGGCTGTTAGAGGTAATTCTGGTGAGATCACAGGTTGGAGAGAGGAGAGCTATGTAAAAATTCTCCTTCCTAGGCAGTGCATAAGCAGTCACAGAGAATGTCGGTAGCATTGCAAGAGTTCTGGCAAAGTCAAAGGTAGAAATGAGGAACAGATTACCGCTGATCCTTGTCCTAAAGTAGCAGAGCACTTGTCTGAGTTATTCTCTGTTTTGTGGAAAACAACTTGCAAGCAGTGAGATCAGTTGGTTGGCTGTCAGTTGGATGTTAGTATTTAAAATTTTTTTTTAAGATTTTATTTATTTATTATTTAGAGAGAGAGCGAGCACAGGCAGACAGAGAAGCAGGCTCCCTGCCAAGCAAGGAGCCCAATGTGGGACTTGATCCCAGGACGCTGGGATCATGACCTGAGCCGAAGGCAGCTGCTTAACCAACTGAGCCACCCAGGTGTCCCTGGATGTTAGTATTTAAAGGAAAGCTCTAAGCAAGGTATTGCGTTCCTTCCCACCTGCAAGAAAATGTGAGGAGAGAGGTGCACTGAAGGGATCCTGAAGCCCAGTGGAACCAGAGCTTGAAGACTGGGAAATTTTTTAACCTAGCCATACTATAAAAAATGAGGAAGCTAATTCTGGAGAGAAAACCAGGGGTGTGGTTGGATAATCACTATGTAGAGAGGTTCCCCAAGGTGTCAGTCAGGGACCAGGAACAGAGAGGGCATTGTTTCAGCAGAGGCACTTCCGGTTTGGACCAAAGGGAACAAGATCGAACAGTAGAGCTCTTTAGCTGCAAACGTGACTGGAAAGGTGATCCAGATGGGGGCTGCTACTGCCTGGAGCCTTGGGGATGGAGCCTCAGAGACTTGCCAGCAGGGCCATGAAGCAAAGATACAGGTGTGGGACTCCTGCCCGGCAGAGCTGCCTCAGTAGATCCAGAAGGCAGAACTGCCACCCCAGGGGCTCCAGAAGATGGGGCATTGAACTGAAGAGGATTATTCTTGAGGCTTAAGGTTTCATGGAATTTGCCTTGCTAGGTTCCAGATTTCCTTAGGACTGTCCCTCCTTCCTTCCTATTTCTCCCTTTTGGAGTGGAAATGTCCGTCCTCTGCCTGCCCCACCATTGTATTTTGGCTGCACGGATTTCCCTGGCTTCACAGCTTTGGCCCTGTCTAATCACATGAATCATTAAGAGTAGAGAATCTGTCTCAGCTGGATCAGAGAGAGACCGCAATGTGAGAAGGACTTGACATCCCGTTGCTGGTTCTGACATGTCGGGGACTATGTGCAAAGACTGGGGAAAAAAGCTTCTAAAAGCTGGGGAAGGCAGAAGAACCTGATTTCCTCCCTTGAGCCACCAGAAAGGAATGCAGCTCTCCTCTCTACTGACTTCAGCCTGGTGAAACCCCTGTAGGCTTCAACCCACAGAGCCGAATGGTGGTTTGTGGTGGTTGGGGCAACAATAGAAAACAAGGATAGCTTTTGGTTTCTGGAAGTAAGATGCTGTCGGAACACACTGGAAGTGTGAAATGGCTTCAGAATTGAGCGGTGGAAAGAGGGTGGAGGGGTATTGAGGAACCCAGCTGGAGAAGCCTAGATTGCCTTGGAACAGACTGTTAGTACAGATAAGGACATTCATGCTAGGGCACTACATCATGTGGGCATAGAAGAAAGTGAGGAACATGGCGAAAACCTAACTATGTTTCTAGAACCTTTCCAGAATGCCTAAATTGTGCTGAATAGATTGTTAGCAGTAGTATGAATGCTAAAGGTGCGGCTGGCCACAGCTCAGGAGGAGATAAGGACCATGTTTTTGGAAGCTCCTGAAAACTGGAGGAAAGGAGATGCTTGTTGCAGAAAGGTTTGCCCTCCTCTTGTGCAGGAAGCAGAATTCATAAGCAGCAGCCTTGGATATTTAGCTGAGGAAATTGCCAGGCAAACACTGAAGCTTGAGATTTGCTACAAGGAAGGCGTGCTCTAGAGAAAAGCCAAAGATGTGGCTGTCCAGCCTTTTGCTAAGATCTTAGAATGATCAAGAGATCAGAATATTCAACCACAGGAAAGTCTCCTTGAAGAGATTGGGGTGGGACTCGAAGATCCACTCAATCTTAGAAACCCAGTCAAGCGACGTAAGGGAGGAAGCAAGGAGAAAAGAAGAAATGGGAACAGCCAGCTTCAGGGTTGAAGAAGGGGGAGAAAGTCTGCGAGAGACATTTCTGAAGTGTGTGGGGTTGGACTCGTCAGAAAAAGCATGTCTGAAAGTTTGGGGGGAAAATGAAGTTCGCATAAATGCAGGTGGCATAAGGGAAAACAAGGCAGGTCAGAAACTTCAGGAAAAACACAAAAGAAAACTGTGTGAGACAGCTGTGATCCAGAAGAAACAAACGAGACCAGAGCATGACTTTAAGCAGTAGATTAAAAGTAAAAGGGAAGGGAGGGAGGAAGGAAATGAGCATTCTTTTGATCTAAAACTGGAAACATGTTCTTCCACATGCCCTAGGATTTATGACATTGAGCCCCACCAGGAAGCAAAGTGTATTAAATACACTTCTCAGCCATGAACCGAATACTAATGTTTACACTGCTGCCATCGAGGTTTTTTCCCCTGTATTTATTCTCAGAATTCAGCAGCCGTATGTCATCAGAGCTGGAGAGAGAGGGCTGTGGGTCAGAGTGTAAGCATCACTAGACCTGATACTGCGCTAGCAAAGGTATGAGCTGATGGAAGTGGCGTGTGCAAGAGGGAGCAAAGGGTGCGGCTCCGAAGGCCACATCCCGCATGTCAGGAATCAAGAAATCAAGAGGTGCTGGAAACCGACAAGAGAAAATGTAAATTTAAGAATACGATTTAGAATTAATAAGGAAATCATTATTTATATATACATATAAAATGTATATGTCTTATGTATATTAAGTATATATATCATATTATTAATATATATCTAATATGCATGTATGTATATATTATTATTATTTATGAACTTTGAGAGAAGGGAAGAAAGGGGAGCTATAAATAAGTTACTGAGCTTTCAAACTGGGGGAATGATAAAATCTAAAGTTGATAAATCCATAAGCACTGTTTTGGTCAAGATGGATCCGTGCCTCTGTGCTTTGAAACACTTCCTCTATTAATCGTGGTTTTATTTTATGTAGTTTATGGTACTTTGACATCTTAAAAAACCCTTTCTGGCTCGGGAGGGGCCAACACTCCCTGGACCAGCCAATTCTTAGAGCAACCAGTGGGCTCGACTGTGACATGTGCTTGATTTGCAAGCGAACCCCCCCAGAGCAGGGACCTCCTACCTCTGGTCCCTGCGGAGCACAAGGACAAAGCTGAAAGCCAGAGCCCGGGTAAAGATGATACAGGGTGCATGTGTGCATGTGTGTATGTATACATATACATATATGTACACACACACATATAAATATATGCATATGCACAATGGAGCATTATTCAGCCAAGAGAAAGAAGGAAATCATGCCATTTTTGACAGCATGGCTGGACCTTGAGAGCATTATGCTAAGTGAGCTAAGTCAGACAGAGAAAGAGAAATACTGTATCATATCACTTCTATGTGGAATCTCAAAAAAGCTGAGCTCATAGAAACAGAGTAAAATGGTGGTGACCAGTAGGGATGGAGAACATGGGGAGATGTTGATCAGAGAGGAGTTAGAAGGTGGATAAGTTCTGGGATGGGATCCACATCATTGTGGCTGCAGTTAGGAACACTGCATGAAATCCGTGGGAGTTGCTAAGAGAGTAGATCTTGCAGTGTTCTCACCGCAAGAAAGAAATGAGGTTGTAATTACGTAATGAGATGGAATTAAGTAACGCTGCTTTGGTGATCACATCCTAACATGTAACTGTATCAAATTAACCCATGGTGGACATTAAATTAAACCCCGTTATATGTCAGTCATAGCTCAGTAAAGCTGGAGCAGGGGAAGCCAAAGACTGGGATGGGGGAAGTTCACCCCTAACCCTATCACCCATGAAAGGAAAAAACAAGGCAGTGAAGTTCCTGCCAAGAGCTATATCAGAAATCGTGGGGTCTGGCATCTGTGGGGGAAGGGGAAGATGAATACTTAAGCTCCTGACCAGGAGCTGAGTCAAGCCACACAGTGGCTAGCTGTGGTGCATATCTGACAATGAAGTAGGTACCCTGAAAGGCCGTCATAAGACCTGATGTTGGATTAAGGGCCAAAGAGCAATCACAGAGCATCTCACTGAAATACAGAAAAGAAGAGAGAATGAAAAAAAAAAAAACCCTCCCTTCCAAAATTAGTGTGCCCGGCAAAACCGCAAAATAAATGGAGAAATCTGGTGGTAAAAGAGACAACAAAGACAGCAATGAGAATATGAATTCACAGCCGATGAAGTTAATTTTTTAGAGCAGAAAGACAAGGGCTTTGAAATAAATTTAAGGATATCTCTGCAGGGATAAATGATGACAGAACTTCCATTTTAAAAGCACAAGAATCTATGGGGGAAATAGAGATAAAACAGGAATAAGTAGATATTACAAATCTTAGAAAGGAACACTTCTGTCAGTGAAAGAAATGCGATAGATGAGAAAAATCTCTAGCCTAGATGCAATTGAAGGCAGTGATTAGTCATACAAAGATAGTCCCAAAGAATCCACATGAAAGCCACACAAAGCAATTCTTAAGAACTGGAGGTAATAGTAAAAGACAAGGAGAAAAGATTAAGAAAAGAAAATTCACCAATTAATAAGAGTTCCAGAAGAAAAAGGAAGAAGAGGAGAACAGTATTTAAATAGAAGACAGCCAAGAATTACTCAGAATTGAAGACAGAAGTGCTCTCAGATTGGAAGTGCAGACTAATTCCTGAGCAGATCCCCACAGAAACTCCTCACAGCAAAGTCACAGATCAGGATCGAGATGCCAGAAAGAAAAGAGATTTTGCATGTGTGAAAAAAATCTTTTTTCTGATCTCACCTTTATAGGTATTTGGATATAGAATTTCGGTTAGAAAGTAACTTATCTACAAACTTTGAAGGAATGTGCCCATTTTTTCCCCCGTCATTCAATTCTAGAATGATATTTCTCCCTTTGAATTAACCCCCCCCCTTTCTCTTTCTCTGGAAGCTTCTGAGCTTTTTAGGATCCTTCACTGGACATTTTATAAGGCTATGTTGATTTATAGATTTTGTCTTTTAGGTTTTGTTCTGTTTGTTTATGTTTAAATTCTTTGTGTTAGGAATTCTGTGGGGCTATTAATCTGAGGATTTGTGGGTTTTAGCTCTGGGGAAAATGTTCCACTTTTTTTTTTTCCTTTCTCCTCTCTATTCTCTGTATTCTTTCACTTTCTGACTCCTATTAAATTGGATCTCTTGGATTGATTCATGTCTCTCTTTTCTTTTTGTTCATGTTTTCCCATTCTGTGTTTTGCTCAAGATTCTAGAGGTGTTCCTTTGATTTATTTTTCACTTTATGGATTCATTTTATTTTCTGAAACTTCTTTTCTTTTTTAAAGATTTTATTTATTTATTTGACAGACAGAGATCACAAGTAGGCAGAGAGACAGGCAGAGAGAGAGGGGGAAGCAGGCTCCCTGCTGAGCAGAGAGCCTGAGGTGGGGCTCGATCCCAGGACCCTGGGATCATGACCTGAGCCGTAGGCAGAGGCTTTAACCCACTGAGCCACCCGGTGCCCCATCTTCTTTCCTGTTCTTTATTTCTTTTTTATAATACAATCTTCATATAATGTATATAGATCTCACAGTTTCTTATTTCCTGAGCATATTGCTCATGGTTAATTTTTTAATATTTTGTTTCTTGAAACATCTGTGTTTAACATGTGTTTTAATCTGGTTTTTTTTTTTTTTTTTTAGATATAATTCACATATCGTACAGGTTTTGGTACATTCACAGGCAAGTGCAGCTATCAGTGCAAGTCCACTTTGGAACATCTTCATGGCCTCAGAGAGGAACACCACACACTTTAAGCTTTACCTCACATTCTGCCTAGCGTTAAGGAACCACTGGTCTACTTCCTCTCTATATAGATTTGCCTATTCTGGAAGTTTCATTTAAATGGAATCACGGAGCACCCATGTGGCTCAAAGTGTCTGTCTTCTGCTCAAGTCATGATCCCAGGGTCCTAGGATAGAACCCTGCATCTGGCTCCCTGCTCAGTGGGGAGTCTGTTTCACCTTCTGCCCTCCCCACTCCCAACTTGTATGTTTTCTCACTCTCTCAAATAAATAGAAGAAAACTTT
>RCUC01024172.1:0-12933 GCA_003697995.1 Taxidea taxus jeffersonii
GGGAGTCTTCTTGTCCTTCTGCCCCTCCCCCCTGCACATGATCTTTCTCAAATAAATAGAATCTTTAACAAATAAATAAAAATGATCCTTCTGACCCACTAAATTGTTCATAAGTCATTAATGGGCCACAGCTCACACTTTGAAAAGCACTACCCTTGAGAAACTTAGCTTATACCAAAAGACTGATTGTAGCTGTCTCTAGTAGCAACATACTACAGACAAGCCAAATGTCAAAAACTGTCGAATGGAAAAATAAGTCTTGGTTTATAACATTATAAGTAACATAAATAATGTTATAAGAAAACATTATTTAGCAGTGAAAATTATAGTGACAAGCAACAACATAGATGAATCTCCAGATTAGGGAAAGGAGGGAAGCAACTCACAGAATATATCTGGTATGATTGCATTTACATAAAGCTATTATTTGCAAAACCGCTGCTAGTTCAGGAATATAGACATTGTAAAAACTTGAAAGAAGAAATGTTAATCCGGGAAAAAAAAAATGGTTACCACTGGAAGAGTAAGAATAGGATTAGAACAGGGGCCCATAGAATATTTCAAAAGAAACGGGTTTACGTTCTTTTTAACCAGGTGGTGAGTACCTGGACGTGCCTTATACCATAGTTATGTTTTCTTGCACATATAGAAGAAGTACTTATATCCACTGAATACAGAACAACTTGAAGTTCAGAAAGTCCTTAAAGAGCTGATATCACAAGTCACAGACTGGTGACCGGCCGGCTGCAAACCTCCGCAAATATGTTTTGCTTGGCCTACAGCGTGCAAACGGTCTCCTCCTGCTCAGTACCAGCAATGCCCTTGATCGATGGAGGGCTTGTGCTCTTAGTGCGTCACTGCCCCTCGCTTGTTGGGGTCACTGGCCTAGCCCCTGGAAGCAGCCACGTCTGCAGTCACTAGTACAGAGCTGGAAGGAAACAGACCGCATCTGACCCAACTGCATCCATTGTGTACGTGCAGACATACAGAGATCCCTAGCGATTAGTGAACCCTAGTGTGTAGGTGTTGGCTCATGTGTCAGTAGTAGGACCCAGGAAAGAGGATCTAAGAGAGAACGTTGATTATCTTTGTACTTTTAATTTGTTATATTATATCTTTTTTATCTTTAGCCCTGTGAAGTAGGTAGCATTATCCCAATCCACAGGTGAGAAACTTAAGGTCCCATGGGTCACCTGGGTGGCTAAGTCATTAAGTGTCTGCCATCAGCTCAGGTCATGATTCCAGAGTCCTGGGATCAAGCCCCTCAGTGGGAAGGAAGCCTGCTTCTCCCTCTCTCACTCGCCTTGCTTGTGTTCCCTTTCTTGCTGTGTCTCTGTCAAATAAATAAATAAAATATTTTAAAAGGAAGGAAGGAAGAAAGGAAGGAAAACTTAAGGTCCCAAAAGACCAAGACTTTCTGCCAAGTTTCTGGACAGGTTTGGAGTCAGTGTCTGAATGAAGATCATGCTGACATAAACCGCATGCTCTAAAGCTTTAGATCATTTAAAAACCCCTTTCTGCTCCTGATTTCAGTATCTTCCCTTGCTTTTATCAGAACTGCTAACTAGTAGCAAGTGAATGTTATCTTCTTTCCTAGCTGCATACAGGTAGTTCATTCCACTTCCTAAATACTTGTTCAGGACCTGCTGTATAGTAGGCACTAGAGGAGAAGTAAATGATGGCAAAACACTGCCAAGCTCTGCTTAAAGAAAAGCCAAGAATAAAAGGATCAGGCTTTAGCTCTTCCGTATCAATAAATTAAAAATTAGGACAGAGACTAACTTATCTCTATCCTTAGAACATCCATTTTCAATTTAAACATAGAAGTTTGGGAACATTAGTAAACTCTTAAATTACTACAAATGGATAAGATCTAAGGAAATTCTTTTTTTTTTTTTGAAATATTTTTATTTATTTATTTATTTATTTATTTATTTGACAGAGAGAGATCACAAGTAGGCGGGGGGGGGGGGAGAGCAGGCTCCCTGCCGAGCAGAGAGCCCGACACGGGGCTGGATCCCAGGACCCCGAGATCATGACCCTAGCTGAAGGCAGAGGCCCAACCCACTGAGCCACCCAGGCGCCCCCTAAGGAAATTCTTGAACACTCTGTCAGTCTGGTCCTCACAGAAGCATTCTCCAAGATGAAATTAAGTATACAAGGGTTTTTATTATGGGAAACGCATACATGTAAAAGAAAATACAAAGGGAGCCAGAGAAGGTGGGGAGAGCCATGAAGCTGTGATGCGATTCTGACCACCACCCCCGCAACAACTGAAGAAAAGAGGGAGAGAAGGTTGGGAGAGGCATCCTAGACTGCCTTGCAATCTAAGAAAGCTTCAGCAAAGCCCTTTGTTTAGGAGAAGCCCTTGACCCAGAGTCCTCTGACAATGGAGTCCCGTTTCCCCTAGAAAAGGTCTGCTTTAGCATCTCTCTCTCCTACCCCCAGAAAGGGGCAGGAACCAGCCCTTGGAAGACATGACCTGGGTGCAGATTTAATGATGAATTTCAAAGCAGCAACTGGGGGACCTGCTTTGATCACATTCAGTGAATGATTAAGAGATATATTCTCTTGTCTGCCATGCTCTGGTGGTACAGAAATGCAGTGGATCCTGCCTAGCTGGTTCCAGAGATTCAACCTATATTCTATGTACTTGATCTGGAGTTCCAAGACCAGTTCTTTGTTTTCTGTTCCTGAAACCCTTTAATATAAATACCCAAACCATAAAGGCAGGATGATGTTTGGAACCAGACTGACTGACTCACCCTATCCAGCCCTAGCCCTCCAGAATGGGCCTAAAAAGGTCAGAATAAGTTTGGGCTATAGGGTTTTGGGTCAGTTATCCAAATGACTAGAAATATTCGTGTGGGGAAAGGGTAGTGTCCCCATGACTTAAAGACCCCAAACATGCTGAGACTATATCCCTGAAGAAAATTGGATACGCCTGAACTAATTCCCTCAGTGTTCTGGCTTTTTTGCTAGCAGTGTCTCCATCTTTTATTCTCTGGGAAAAGTGTGGGCATATTCTAAACAAAGCCACTTTTTGTTTTAAGTTCCCTCTCATATCATGAAAAATTCTCAATTTAGCAGACAGGAATTAGGCACTTTATCATTAAAGTGCTGTTTTGCATTTGGAAAACATGGGATTATTTTTACTTTCTTTTTTAAAAAGATTTTATTTTTTTTAAGATTTTATTTATTTGACAGAGAGAGACACAGTGAGAGAGGGAACACAAGCAGGGGGTGTGGGAGAGGGAGAAACAGGCTTCCTGCTGAGCAGGGAGCCCAATGTGGGGCTTGATCCCAGAACCCCAGGATCATGAGCTGAGCCAAAGGCAGATACTGAACAACTGAGCCACCCAGACGCCCCTTTAAAAGATTTTCTAAAAGATTATATTTATTTATTTGACACAGAGAGAGACAGTGAGAGAGGGAATACAAGCAGGGGGAGTGGGAGAGGGAGAAGCAGGCTTCCCGGGAGGCCAATGTGGGGCTGGATCCCAGGACCCTGGGATCATGACCTGAGCCGAAGGCAGGCGCTTAACAACTGAGCCACCCAGGCACCCTGCTTTTTTGAAGATTTTATTTTTAATCTCTACACCCAACATGGGGCTTAAAATCACCACCCCAAGATCAAGAATTGCACACTCCACTGACTGAGACATCCAGGTGCCTCTATTTTCACTTTTGATTTATTTATTTTTAAAGATTTTATTTATTTATTTGACAGAGATCACAAGTAGGCCGAGAGGAAGGCAGAGAGAGAGGAAGGGAAGCAGGCTCCCCGGTGAGCAGAAAGCTGGACGCGGGACTCGATCCCAGGAACCTGAGATCATGATCTGAGCCGAAGGCAGAGTCTTTAACCCATTGAGCCACCCAGATGCCCCTCACTTTTTATTTAAATTGGACATATGTTTAATCTGCGTGATGAAAAGCTCAAAAGGCACAAGTTATAGAGGGAAAAATCTTTCCACCCTGTCTCATGACCAACCAGTTCCTCTCTCCAAAGAAACCAACATTTTGTATCTTTCCAGGTGAATTCTGTACATATACAGGCAAATATGAGTATTAATATTTCCCCAAACTTTTACACAAATAATAGCAACCTATACACACTGTTCACAACTTCATGATATTGGATTGTATATGAATGTACCACACTTGTTGAAGCAGTTCCCTACTGATGGACTTTAAGTTTGTTTTCAGTCTAATCTACAGAGAACCTGGTGCACACATCATTTTACACGTGCATGAGTATATATGAGGGATAAATTTATGAAAATCACTCGAAGTTATCTTCATTCATCATTTTTGTTCATGTTTCCCAAATGCCCCCAATAGAACTTGTGCAGTCCTGCTTGCCCACCCGTAATGTGTAAAGCAGGGATACTTTCATCTTTTTAAAGATTATTTATTTGTGAGAGAGCATGTGCATGCAAGCAAGAAGCAGGGTGGGGGGTGCTTGGCAGAGGGAGAGAATCTTCAAGCAGACTCCGTGCTGAGCACCAAATCCCGAGATGGAGCTCAATCTCATGACTCTTGAGATGACTGCTTGAGCCAAAACCAAGAGTTGGATGCTTAAATGACTGAGCCACCCAGGTGGCCCAATCAGGAATACTTTTAGATCAGAGAGAGATGAAACAAAAGATGGAAACACTATGTAAAATTAGATTGCTGTCCACTAGGCTATCATTTTATTATCCATAAATCAAAGGCCCTACAAAGGAAAACAGTATAGTGGTTCTCCCTTCTCCACAATTTCGGTTACTGGTAGTCACCGATCTCTGGAACCAGATGATGCTCTGGACATACGGCCAGGTCAGTGGGTAGCCTAACACTATGTTACAGTGTCTACATGATTCCCTTAACTTCATCTCATCACGTAGGCATTTTATCATCTCACATCATCAAGAGAATGATGGATACTGTACGATAGTTTTAGAGAGCGCGATCACATTCACACAACTTTTAGAGTGTTGGTATAATCTGTTTTATTACTGTTGTTAATTTCTTACTATGCCTAACAACCATTAAACTTCATGATACATATGCACAGGAAAAAACATAGCATAAATAGTATTCAGTATTATCTATAATTTCAGGCATCCTCTGGGGGCTTTGGAACATATTCCCCCTGGATAAGGGGGAAGCACTGTACCATCAAAAATAGTTTGGACATGCATGGAAGTTGGTAATTCCTCGTTCCCCTCTGGATCACTAAGATAAGTATGCCAGAATCAATTAGAAACAAAATTCCTAAACTGAACACTGCGCCCGTGAGCTGGTGAAAAGCCAGCAGAAGAGAAAGGGGGATATGATGACTACTGGGACTTCCCATACGATCCTTTGCAATTTCCCTCACAGCGTCCAACTTCTAGTGACCACAAGTTCCTTCCACTTCTTTGTCCTGCACTACAAGAAGTAGAGAACCACCTCAAGGGTGATGATAGGCCCATTATGATGCAGAGAATGCTGAGGTCAGTGGATCGCAAGGCTCAAAGGATTCTCCCCACAGCCATGGTCCGCGGGATAAGGCCGTTGTGGACAATGGACGCAAAGAAACTTGAAGCCCCCGTGGGTTTTCTCGATGTGAGAGGGTTCCTGAATACCCGGCAGGTAAAAGATGCTTCCTGCAACCAGCCCCCGAGTTTAGAAACGGAATCGCGTCCATCTGCCGGGTCTCGGGGGACTCGGGCAGAATCTGGTCTCAGCCAATCACGCGGCAGGAGAACTGTACACTCCGCCCCTCCCTGCCGGACCCCACCCTGCCCCACCTTTTCTTTCCGCCTTCTCTAAGTGGGCGCAAGCCCGCACCAGGGTACCTGAAGGTCACATGATGCCCCCTGCTCACGTGACGCAACCGGGGACAGGGAGGAGGGCGGGTCTCGAGTTGCATTACGTCATCACGTCGCGCGGCCGCGGAGGCGAGATCCCGGACGACCACCGTGACGGCTCCAGAGCCTCCGGGTCGGGGCGGCGGCAGCGCTTGGGCTCCTCCTGAGCCGGCCGCTGGCCCCGCGCCCCACCCAATCCCCACGGGCGGGGAACAGGCACGGCGTGGCTGGGTGGGCCCGCGAGCGGAGGTGAGTTACCGGAGGAGGTGGCAGGCAGCTCTGCCCTTCCCTTCCTAGCCCCTGGCTCCCGGTTACTGCCCTTCCCCCATCCATCAACTACCTCGGGGATGGAACGCAGAGACGCGGGAGAGTTGAGGGAGGCTTGCGGGGCCGAGGGCGTGCTGGTCTAGAGCGCCCTCCTCTCAGCCCTTTCCAGACCGCGTCTCTCCAGGACCTCCACCTGGAGCCGCCAGATCTGTTCCCGGTGTTGTCAGGAGGGAAGACTGTCTTTCCTTCTCCCACCTCGAATCCTCCCCTTCTTCCACCTGGAATTTAGTCTTTCCAGAATTTGACATCTTTCCGCTCTCGCCCTCCTCCCGAGTCTTCCGTGGTGGAACCCCTCTATTCAGATGTTAACAGAAGTTCCAGAAAGGTGAAAGGGAAAGATAGGGCTGAGGTTTTGCCTGATGAGGCAGGAATGCCCAAGGAGGAAGACTACACTGAATTAAGGTTAACTGTCAGTTGTGATACCGAAACTGTAAAACCCAGTACTAGGCTGACCCCGGTGGTAACTCAGAAAATTTTCACCGAAAATGGGCATCTGTTCAGATTTTTCTTAATTCTGCAGAATTGGAAGTAAATAGACTTAAGGAAACTATTTTTGAAAAATATTTTTCATATTCAATATTTTGAAACTATTTTTGAAAAACGTCATATACTTTGATGAATCACCTCCTGTTCTGTAAAACGGATCTTGCAGGTCGTTGGAGAGCTTATGTAGACTTCTCCTAAAATAATAATTAACTGCCTATAGAAGTAGATGAGAATTTAGGATCTCGTTCATGCTATTCAAAAATTATGGTTGTGAGTTGTGGACTCTTGAAGATCATTGTTTAATTTTTTTCCCTTGGATTATTTCAGAAAGTTATAGATTCCAAATAGACTCTCTTAATAACCATCCCATTTCATTCCCCAGAAATTGTCCTTGAAACAAAAAAAAAGGTCACTAAAGCCTGTCAACAATCAAGAAAGTAAAAAGGACATTGGGTCTTTTTAATAAGAATGTATTACTGAATTTTTTAAATTGATGCATGTAAGTGAACTTTGCAAGTGACAGGCTATGGCAGTGAAATTAGTAGTGGAGTTTTAATAGGTTTCTACCCTAATAATTAGGCTCTTGGTTTCAGTATAGAAGAATTACTACTGGACATTTGCTACTAATGTAGAGCCTTCAATAACTTAATCATGTGAAAGCCCATAGGTAAGCGTGCAATATTTCCATTATTCAGGGTAGGTTTTGAGTCCTCATTTGAAATGTCATTTTAAGAAGAAATCCAGATATATTTGGAAGTTATAGTAATTCTTTGCATATGTCTTCAGAAAAAAAGTTATTTTCAGACTCTGGCCTTTATTGCTCTAAGTTGAATACACAGTCTTTCTTTTCTTGCATTTGATTTCTAAACATTTAAGGTACATCTGCTAGTACAGGAAAAAAATATATAAAACAGAATTCTATCCTCTAAATAGTTACCTACTTAATCTATTTATGGATACTAAGTAATATCCATTTATTATCTATTTAAAGATATTAAGTAATATCCATACATAATATTAAGTAATAGTGATATCACACCTCTAGGAAATTTTATCTTTTCATTTTATCACTTGAGACTGTGACAGCATTGTGAAGATATGCAAGATATGTATGCTTTTTTTTTCATTTAGAGTACAGTTAAGTATTGATTATAATAAATGTCAAGTGGTAGGAGCACTCGATATTGGAAATTGGAGGAAGAGGAGATTGTTTTTACTTGGGTTTGTGGCTAGAGTGTTGTGGGAAGACGAGTAATAGAGGAGTACTCTCTACTTGTGTTTGGGTCTGAGGAAGCTGCCTTAATTTGTATAGCTAATTGAATATGTTTAATTTTCCTAGTCCTTCAAGTGTGCTCTGGGTTTTTTTCTCTTGTACTTGCAGCATCCAAGGACCCCTTTCATTCCTTCTCCATATTGCTTGATGGGAGGCATTATGGCCCCCAAAGACATAATGACAAATACTCACGCCAAATCCATCCTCAATTCAATGAACTCTCTCCGGAAGAGCAACACCCTCTGTGATGTGACCCTGAGAGTAGAGCAGAAAGACTTCCCTGCCCATCGGATCGTGCTAGCTGCCTGTAGCGACTATTTCTGTGCCATGTTCACCAGCGAGGTAAGTGGTCAGTCACCACCTCACAAATGAAACACACACTTATAACCTTGTAGTTGTCTCATCTCATTGGATAAAATAGTAGAAGTTTGATGTAATAGTAAATTTCTGTAGTATGGTGGTTCGGTGGGCAGACTGTGGTCAAAATCTGCATTTAGATGATGTCTTAGTTTCCTCATCTCTAAATTAGGAGTATTTGCAGTGTGCAGTCACATCTGGTTATTGTGACAGTTATTTGAGAAAATCACATATGAAGTGTTTAGAGCAGTGTCTAGCATGTGGTAAAATGCAAATGTCAGCTACTGGATTTTACTTATTTTTAAAATTTGTTTTCCTGTTTTTTTCTCCTTCTAAAGTCTGATATTTTTAAAGTGAATTCTAGGAGGATAATGGGGAGGGAAGGAAAGAAGAGTAGGATTCAGTCCTCATCCAACTCCACCTAACAGTATATGAAGAAAATCAACAGTCATTCGACCATTGTAGATTTAGAGTAATTTCAGATGAGAGGAGGAGGACTTAATAAAGGACTGCATGACTGCATAGGTGTATGGAGTATAACTTGGAAAAAGATGCTGACTGTGGGGTATAAGCAGTTAAAGGGAATAAGGAAAAGGTTGACTTGAAAAGAAAAAAAAAGTTGTGCTTATAGGTATTAAGAAAGACTGTTGGGCGCCTGGGTGGCTCTCTTGGCTAGGCACCCGCCTTCGGCTCAGGTCATGCATGATCCCAAGGTCCTGGGATCGAGCCACATTGGGCTCTCTGCTCAGCCAGGAGCCTGCTCCCTCTGCCCTCTTACCCCCGCCACGCCCTCTCTCTCTCTCTTTTTTTCTCTGTCAAATAAATAAATAAAATCTTTAAAAGAGAAAGAAGAAAGAAAGAGAGGCTGTTTTAGGGGCGTCTGAGTGGCTCAGCCAGTTAAGTGGCTCTTAGTTTCAGCTCAGGTTGTGATCTCATGGGTATGAGATGGAGCCTGCCTTCCCTCCTGGTCCTCTCCATTCAGCTGGGAGTCTGCTTGAAGCATCTCTCCCTCTGCCCCTCCCCCCCCATAAATAAATAAATAAATCCTTTTTTTTTTTTTTTTTAAGCTGCTTTAGGGGCACCTGGGTGGCTCAGTGGGTTAAAGCCTCTGCCTTAGGCTCAGGTCATGATCCCAGGATCCTGGGATCGAGTCCCACATCGGGCTCTATGCTCAGCAGGGAGCCTGCTTCCTCCTCTCTCTCTTCCTGCTTCTCTGCCTACTTGTGATCTCCGTCTGTCAAATAAATAAATGAAATCTTTAAAAAAAAAAAATTTTTTTTTTTTTAAGAGAGAGAGCACGTAAGCAGGGGGAAGGGGCAGACAGAGGGAGGAAGAGAGAGAATCTCTAGTGGGGAGCCCAACGCAGGGCTCAGTCTCAACAACCCTGAGATCATGACCTGAGCCAAAATCAAGAGTTGGAGGCTTAACTGAGTCACCCAGGTGCCCCTTTAAAAATAAAAAAATAAAAAAAAACGGGTGTATCTGGGTGGCCCAGCTCATTAAGCATCTGCCTTTGGCTCAGGTCATGATCCTGGGGTCCTGGGATCAAGCCCCACGTTGGGCTCCCTGCTCCGAGGGGAGCCTGCTTCTCCCTCTCCTCCTGCTCCTGAGCATGCACATGTGCTCTCTCTCTCCCTCTTTCTCAAATCTTAAAAAACTTTTTTTTTAAACCATCAGTATTTTCTTTAATCTTTTTACCTAAGTGAAGATGTTGTTGGTGGATCTGAATAAGAGAGTGATGGTTATATCTCATTCACCCTAGGGTTAGATGTTGCCATCTCATTTTACAAATGAAGAAACAAGGTCCCCGATATTAAATGACTTGCCTTGGGACACATGACTTGTAAATTGTAGAGGTGGGGTTTACTCCTAAATTTTCTGACTCTAAACCTAAACAATATATGCCATATTTGAAAAGCTATGAATATATGCCATATTGCTTTATACAAATCTTATTTAGTTGCTTTATACAAATTTTAACTACTATGCTTCCTCAGCCTCTGATACATGGATTTTTATATTCTATAATTTCAAAGCCAAAATAGTTTATGATGCTCTGAGCCAATGCTTGGTCACATGGCTGGTAGGAAAACCATGGAAACCTGCCAGATCATTCCTGCTAATTCAGGCTAATTTTAAAATGCTCTTGTATAATACAACATCACCGATCACATCCTGTGTTTTCCTCCAGAAACAATAACTGCCCAGGAGCATCAGAAGCAGTTGGCATTTAACTGGGTAAAGAAGGTTCTCTCAGCAGCTGCTGAGCATGAGGTACTAATGGAGCAGGACTGCCGACTACTAATTATATATTGTACATCCTGTTCTTTGTCAGCTTGAGGAAAATTAGCCTGTCTTTACTCTCTCTGCACATTGAAATTGGTATAGAGTTCTATAAAAGAATTCTTTCTTTTTTCTCATCAGGGATTATTTTATAGTCTTTCTTTAAAAACTGGTATTAGGCAAGAAAATGCCAGTTGGTTTGTCTTTACTTTTAAAAGTAACTGATACAAAGAAGAGGGTCCAGAGATCTAGGTCCAAGGCTCAGTTCTCTTATCAATGCTTTGTGAACCCTGACAACCATCTAACTTCATTGAGTTGATCTTTAAAATAAAGTAGTTAAACTAGATGGTTTCAGTGTTCTCTTCCAGCCCTGAAATGCTCCTCGAATGAGGTCCAAGAAAAGATCATTTGAGTGAGACAAAAGGACCTGAGTTTTACCTGTCTCTTACTACTTAAGATACCTTGGTTAAGTCACATAACTGCTTTGAATGGGAATACCAGACCTCTAAATCTTTACCAGGTTGCTGTGAGAATTAGGTGAAATAATAGTAAATAAGAAGCACTTGGAAAAATTGTAAAGCAAATATAAATGTGAAATGATACTATAAATTTCTGAGTTAATAAATAGCAAAATATTTTCATATTTAAGTCATTTGATGGGAGTATGGTTTGTTGAATAAGAAATTTCTGTAATAGGGCACCTGGGTGGCTCAGTTGGTTAAGCAACTGCCTTCAGCTCAGGTCATGATCTCGGAGTCCTGGGATCAAGTCCCACATCGGGCTCCCAGCTCCACAGAGAGTCTGCTTCTCCCTCTGACCTTCTCACCTCTCATGCTGTCTCTCACTGTCTCTCTCTCAAATAAATAAATAAAATCTTAAAAAAAAATTTTTTTTTTCTGGAATAGATGTACTTATATGTTTCTGTTTGTAAATATTTTTACTTTGTGCAATGTTAATAAAACATTTTTCCAAAATGATTACTAGTGACATTTTTAATGTTAGGGGTTGGTTTTGTTATTGGCTTTGGTAGAGAATACTTCTTTTTTTTTTAAGATTTTATTTATTTGACAGACAGAGATCACAAGTAGGCAGAGAGGCAGGCAGAGAGAGAGAGAGGAGGAAGCAGGCTCCCTGCTGAGCATAGAGCCCGATGTGGGACTCGATCCCAGGACCCTGGGATCATGACCTGAGCCGAAGGCAGAGGCTTAACCCACTGAGCCACCCAGGCACCCCTCTCTCTGCCTGCCTCTCTGCCTACTTGTGATCTCTGTCTGTCAAATAAATAAATAACACGTAGGCAGAGAGGCAGGCAGAGAGGGAGAGGAGGAAGCAGGCTCCCCGATGAGCAGAGAGCCTGACGCAGGGCTCGATCCCAGGACCCTGGGATCATGACCTGAGCCAAAGGCAGAAGCTTTTTTTTTTTTTTTTTTTTTACTTTATTTAAGCTTTATTTAAACATATAATGTAACCCCACCACCCTCACCCAACCCCTCTTCCCCCCACCCCCCTCAGTTTATTTTATGACATTAAGAGTCTATTTGGTTTTTCTCCCTCCCGATCCCATCTTCTTTCATTTTTACTTTTCCTACCACCTTAACTCCCACCCCCGTTGCATCTCCACTTCCTCATATCAGGGACATCATGTGGTAGTTGTCTTTCTCCAGTTGACTTATTTCACTAAGCATAATACGCTCTAGTTCCATCCATGTCGTTGCAAATGGTAAGATTTCATTTCTTTTGATGGCTGCATAGTATTCCATCGTATATATATACCACATCTTCTTTATCCATTCTTCCGTTGATGGACATCTAGGTTCTTTCCATAACTTGGCTATTGTGGACATTACTCAAAGGCAGAAGCTTTAACCCACTGAGCCACCCAGGCACCCCGCGAATAGTTCTTGTTTATTATTTTTGGCTTATGGAGAAATCAAAGATGATAAAGTCATTTAGTTTGTAATGGAAGTTTTGTGAGTAATTTTAATTTCTAACTAAGGTTAAGATGTAATAAAATTTTCATAAGGTAATCAGTCTCCAGGTAGTTTACTGCCCTGTAAAACTGAAGATTTCCACTCTTGGTCAAAGTTTTCTGTGAGTATCTGTCCTTTTCAATACTCATAACTCTAAGTTACGGACTAAATATACCACTAACAACTCAGTAATCCTGAACTAGACTCAATCCAGTATTTTGAAAAAGTATCAAAAGTTCAGTTATATTCAGTGTCACAGTAGAAGGCCCCTTAAGATGACTTGCATGTTTTATCATTACCAAATGTAGTCTAAGGACAAACAGAACAATACTGAGTAGTCTTGGAGGGTCTGGAGCTGTAAGCCACAGGGGTCCTCTACAAGCATGAGACATCATTGAAATTT